>OVBL01000316.1:400000-652067 GCA_900406555.1 Pseudoturritis turrita | reverse complement strand
GTTCCATGTGAGTTTCTATTGACACATTCTCTCTGAATCTTCTTTCTTTCCCTTCTTCTGGTTTTTTTTATTCTTCTCACCGATTCCGCGACCGAATCCCCAGGTTTACCGAGTTGACTTTGTTTCTCGAGTTTTTAAGATTAGTGGATGGCTTCATCGTCACCGAGAACTAGGAGCAGTTATCCGCTCTCGAATCATAGACAACCAAGTTCTTCTTCTTCAACTTCTTCATCTCATATTAGCAATCGTCTCATATCTCACTCTTGCTCTACCTATAGTTCTTCATTTGTTAACTCCGGCGCTGGAATTGGGTCCCGATCTATGATGCCTAGTCGCACTTTCTCCGAGTCTAGTTACATCGCTCCAAGAGCTTTGGACTGGATTGCATGTCCCTTGCAGATAGTGTGCATTTTAGCGTATATGATACGATTTGAGTCATTTGACGAGGAAAGTAACAATTCATAATTAGATGGATAACAAACATTTAACCGTCTAAGAAACAAGTTGAACATTTTGACAAGAAAAGTATTTTGTTAGCCATCTAACGGTAGTATCTTAATCTAGTTGTTAATGTATTTTTTAGCTGTCTAATTTTAGCAACTTATTTTAGAACTAACATATTTATGAATGTTTATCGGCCAATGACTTGTCGTCGAACACTAATTATGGGTTATTACTGAAGTTAGTAATATAAATAGGATAATATAATCATGTAATGTAAATCGTCACGGTCTAATTCATATGGTAATATTTGTGTCTTTAGCAATGCTCTTGATAAATAATATATTATCCACGAAACACAAATTTAATCGACTAACGAATAACGTAAAATCTTATTTAGAGTCTAAGAAGCAATTGTATTAACAATATAACTAATCTATTTCCGCCAAGTAAACAATTAGCCGTCTAACATTTACGTTGAAGTCTAACTATTAGTTTTCTAGTATATTAGCCGTATAACTGATTTAATTCCCACACCAATATATTTTTCGATGAATAACAAATTAATCATCTAAATCATAAGATAAACGACTGATTCAGATGCCAAGTATTTTAGCTGACCAACAAATATGGTAAAATATTGTTCATAATCTAAAAACAACTAAATTATCGATACAAATCATCTATTACACGCCAAGTGAAGAATTAGCTCGATAACAATTATCTTGGATTTTGCTTCACCGCGTATAGAGATACCGACCTGGACCGAGTCTTTCACAAGGGGAAATAAGTCTAATGACAAAACAAAAACAATACAGATTTGTGTTGCAAACATAAGTGTAAAAAGAATATTACACGGATAATGAATTTCTTAGTTGTCTAACTCTATAAATTTTCTCTAACAACATATGAACTACTTCCAACGTTGTATGTAGCTCTCCTCTAGAATTTGTAACTCTCCAAGACAGATTCCCCCATAGTTATGGAAGAAAGAAGCAAACAAAATTCGAGGACAAAAAAAAGCATCTTTGGTTTTATACTTTATGTTCTTTCTCCATCTTCAACACCATTTTTTCACGTGTTCTCACGATCTATAATATTTTTCACCTCCGTTGATGATCCAAACCATGACAATCTTCTGGTTCATGATCTTCTCTTATGAGATTGATAGTTTGATCTTCTCTTATGGTATGGAAAAAGATCTGAATTCGTTAGAAGAAGATGAGTTGCCTAGATCTTTGTATGTACATGTCTCGGTAATTGAAGAAAGAATGCCCAGGTGATTAAGCCCGGTAAGACCCCGTGATAAGACATCTTTTGTAATACAAAATAACAACGGGGGATAAAGGATCCCCATGTCTCACACCGCCTAACATGAGAAATATTCTTCTGGAGAACCATTAACCAAGACAGAGAGCTTGGCAGAGGAGAGGTGCTTTAGCAACTCGACTGAAAGGAGAGGATCAATCTCTAGGTCTCAATCTCTGGAAGCGACGATTGCGCTAAGGTAGTCTATACAATATAGTGATGAGTGGTGACAAGTCACTACCTGTACAGATGCCTTTGACACTCACATCTCTAAGCAACAAAAGAATGGAGTGAAACTAACTGATCGGGGGGATGCTCGGGAAGTCGAGTCAACCTTGAAATGAGTCTAGCAGCACCCCCTTATAGACTCTATTTATTGGTAAACCGGTCGGGAAGGGCGCATTCTTGAGATGCAAAGGGCTGGCCCAAGGTTTAACTAAACTAATAAGATCTCTTCTTCCTTCTCTTTTATGCTTCAGCGAATCGACTTCTTCTCGATGCTGGACATTCCACATGCATTTCTAGAGTCAGATTCATGTCCAGTGCAGCCTTTATCTTATTTGATTTTATTATACGATAGCACTTGCAAAGGGAAAGCCCTTATTAATTAAAGGTAAAATTGACATTATATTAAAGGCGCGGCAGCCCTTATTCTTTACTGAAATGAAAGCCAATAATTCCTTTTCAAGCTGGGGAAGGTATAGAGAAGAGGAATCTGTCTGGACTTATTTCCGACTCTAAAGCATACTACTATTTCCAAAGGACAAACATGAGCTACCCTCTCTGTCCATACTCCACTTTGCTATAATTCCATTGAAAAAAATCGCGGGAAACAGTGACAGAGTAGAAGTTTTCTAGATATAGTAGTTTCATTTGTCCCGGTGTAAGAAGTCTAAGGCTTCAGATTCCTATGGGCCCTAAGCGGAACAATCGAGCTCATAGTGGAAGTCTTTGCCGGAGTTCTTCCGTTGGAGTTTTGGGTATTCAAGTTTGTATTATTTCTTCGTAAGGGACAGAGTCTAAGAAATATTTCTATTGGGCATGCAATACTCCCAGAATAACACCTTACGGTGTTAGAACTTATCTATTGGAGGTAATAAAAAGGAGGCATTTTCCGGCTAGACATGTTAGGCTTTTCCGGGAAAGGAGCTAGCTGCTCTTAGGGAACCACAAAGTCATAACTTCCCCGTTCTATGTTCTCAGCCAATAACTATCAGATTGGGCCTATTAGCCCTGAACTCTTAGAAGAATGTCTAGGTAAAAAAAAGTGGTTTCTTTAGCTTAAAGTCTCTCTCTAGCCAGTTAAAGATTATGTTGGAAAGATAGATGACATTTCCGCTCTTTCGGTTTCCTTCCTTAAAGTTTAGAGCTTAGACCCGAGTTCTTTCTTTGACTTCTAGTATGAGTGTGCCAAGGCATTCTTGAAAGTAGCAAGGAAAAAAGCTTACTATTCTTTTGTTCAAAGTTACATAATTTCCCAAAATGGCTTGCGAAAGATCTTTTCTTTACTATATATACATCAGATCTATCTTATCGGATTGGATAAAGACAGTGACTTGTACAACAAATCTGGACTTGCTTTCTCTCATTCCTGAGGTTGAACCAATCCTCCTTTCCTCGTTAATCTGGCATATCGCTTTTGCCCTTGCCAGAGATAGATTCTTTCCATACTGTCAATACTTTCACTGGTCTTTCCCACCGAAAATTCCAAAAAAATAACACCATGAAGTTTATCGACGAAGTGAATTGATTAAGTCTTCTCCGTAGGCAAACCTTTTTCCTATAACTTCCCAACTCAAATACGACTTTGTTTTCAAGGCAAATCCATTGGACAGATCCTTGCTTTTTGAATCCACATGAGGAAAGATCTTCTCGAGCTTTTATCTGTTTACATAAAAAGGCATAGGACTCCCTACTTCCTCTCCTATTTGGGATAGGGACCTGTTTCCATTGGGAGCTATCTATGTCGGTATTACCACTGCACTCGATTAGTGACTCTTTCCTTTTGTGCCTGCTTTCGTTCTGCGGCTTTCCTCTCTTATGAGATTGATAGTTTGATCGCGAGCCTCCCAGATACGCAGTTGTCTCCCCAGAGTATGGGTGAACCTATCAAGAACATTTGTAACGCGCTTAAGGTAAGGCCGGCTGTAGCAAGGATCATTAGCTGTAGAAGTCCATTCAGTAGAGGTAGGGCCCGAGACTCCTTTCTTTATTAGACGTGAAAAGGGTTGGACCATTGTCTGGAATGCAGGTATATAATTGTCGGGAGTGAGCCTAGCTTCCCTTCCCTTACCCAGACTTAGAACTAGGAATATTATAACTAGAAATGTGAGTAACCCTGACCCTAAGCCAGAGAAGTTGGGCAAGTGAATGTGAATTAGAAGAAGTCTGAATGAAGGGAATGTAAGTGAGTAAAGCAAGAACAATGCTAGCCATAGGGGTTCCTCCACAACTAAGCCAGTGACCAATGAAATGAGGGGTGAGTACGCAGATTGTGAACCAACTCATGGGCTATGAAACTATTGTCAGATATAAGCCTTTCCGAAACAAATGCAGACTGTGTAGGAGACACAAGGGAAGGCAGAATCAGTTTGAGTCTGGCCACCATGATCTTTGATATGATCTTATAGATGACTGAGTAAAGACTAATTGGTCGCATCTCTATCATTAACCGAGGATTGAGCTTCTTGGGGATTAAGCAAATCTGAGTCAAATTCCAATCCACCGGAAAGGATCGAAAAAATTCTTGAACCTAAGACTACCTCATGACAAGGGAATTCTAGTCTTTGCTGGTCATAGAATTTCTCAAACCACATTGTGAGATTGATGCCATTTTGATAGAAATCGTCGGTATATAAAGAGAAAGTTTTTGATTCCTACTGTCCTCTTACGAAGGAGAATGGGATTGCTAACTTTTCCATCTATATAAAATGAAAAGAAAGATTTGTGTTTAGCTCGCCTACACAAGCCAGGGATTCTACTTTTCAGATATGTTGCTTATCCAGGGTTGCTTATCCAGGAATCTCACCAGTGCTTATCGATTGATAGAATAATACGTATATAATCATAAGACTGCTTTGTGGAGTGATCTTTCTCGAAATGAATTAAGTAAGGGCGATATGTTCGGATTCTGAATGAAAGCACTAGTTGAGTTCTGAAAGCCTTATGAGCAGAAGGTAGGCGTTCCTCTCCTATTAGTCGAGTAATTGGCATTCCTCGGGGAAGAAGTGGGGTAGAGGAATTTGTCAACTCATCAGGCTCATGACCGGAAGATTACAGGTTCGAATCCTGTCCCCGCATAATGAACAAACAAACAATAGAAAAAGACCAAATTGGATTTGAAGAGTCAAATCAAATAAATGATCATTTCGAGGAACGCCTTGTCTGAAGCATTTCCTAGATTGAAAGGCTGGACTGGCTCTTAGATTTGCTTTTTGGATTACATGGAGTTTTTTATTCCGGTCTGTACTCTTATGTTTATATGTTGGGAGTTTCAAAAGATGCTAAAGCTAAACTCAGATGGTAGTGCTACTTCGTCTGGGCTGAGGGTGGTGGTAGTATTCTAAGGGATTGTTATGGTGGTCTTTTTTTTGCTTATCATGGATACTTTGATAATGTAACTAGCTTGCATGGAGAAGCAAATGCGTTATTACTCGGTTTGAAATTATGTTAAAGATGTGGCATTTCATCCGTTCAGGATATGTGACTCTAAGGTTTTGGTAGAGATGGTGAATGGGGTGAATAGAGTTCATTGGTCTACTATATTTAAGAAAATTGATAAGATATCGTGACTACTTTTGATCATTGTTACAAAGAGTCATATCATGTAGCGGATGCTTTAGCTACTTTAGGGCAGCAAGAGAGGAGTTTTTTCCATAAGCTTTATGCACTGCCGTCGGGGTTACGAAGTCTGATCTCCATGGATTCAGTAAATCTGCCTAGCATACGTGTTAGGAGGAAATGGGAAAGAATGAGTGATTGCCCTTAGGCACCTAGCAGCTCAGAAGTAGCGCTAGCTCGACATTAAGATAGGAGAGTCTTTCAACAGAAACGATTGAATCAAGAAGACAATGCGCAAGATCTTTTTAGTGTTTTATAACAAAGTTGTCTTGAGAAGACTTACTTGGCATCGGTATGAGCTACGATGAAGTTACATTATTACATGATTGCTTACTAGGTTATTATTATCTCTAGGCATTTCAATATTTGTTTGAGAAAGATGCTTTACCTTGTTAGAAGGTTTGAAACAAACAGCCAGATCAGGTTTATTTCTTCCAAGGACCCTTCTGTCCAATAATGAGTTTCTAGTACTTACTACTTGCCGCATTGCCTAACGGCGTACTCTATTCCTCCTACAGACAAGTCATATACTTAGCTTTCCTTCCTAAGCGGTTGAATGAATCCCGATAGAAAGCACTACTTGCATCTTTGTGAACTGGAACAGCTGCCATAGGAGAGATGGTTTACTTTACGAAATTCAACTAGTGAAGGTTGTCGAGGTCAGCTTTGGGTTATCGATCGTAGTGGTCAAGCGCACAAACAGAAAGAGATGACTAATCCGCACGAGTTACTAAGCTCTGTCTCTGACCCGATGACTGGCTAGGGAAGAACCTTTCATCAAAGCGGATTCACCTGATTCAACAAGAGGAAGTGGGTAGATAAATCGATTCGAACTTTCGGCACAGGCACTCAAAGATTTACCTTAGTCTCGAGCTGCTCTAAAATCTCTATAAAAAACATTAACCGCTTCTCGAGCGCTAGTAGGCCTATTGTAGCCAAGGCATATATAAAATCAAATTTTGGTTTTTCCCTTTGGAAGCGGTCATGTTCTCATTCAAATCTCGGATGTCCACACAATATCCATGGGGTTAGCCGCCTCAATGGGATCTTTTATCCGGAGAAATTACCAAACGTTTAGCATTCCCGCACTTGATCTACTGTAAATTTAATTGATCTAATGTTACCGGTGGAAGTTCCAACACTACATCTTTACTTGTAAACTTTACCTTTTTTCTTTTGGAACTGTTAGACATAGCTTACTGGACACTTTCAGAGATCAGATTGGGCGCTTCAATGCTTATGGAGACTTCTTCGAGATGCATTTGACCGACCGCGAGGACTATGTTGAATGGTATACGTCAGTGTCCACAGGACCAATCCTTCCTCCACACATGAGGATAGGGTCGAACTACGCGAGCATAGGGGGTCAGGTCATGAATTGCTGAGCTGAGGAGATCCCCCGAGAAGAGTTAGAATGGCAGTTCCTGCTCCTTGGGAAGTACCAACTAAATGACTACCTGAATCGGGTTTAGAGTACAAAGATTCCACTGACCTGTAAAAAGTGGGCCTAAGCCTTGGGGATGCGGTAATACATCTAAGAAATTATTCCATCGAACATATTCTCCTGGGATCTGGGAATAGCGACATGCACTAAATACCATGTCCAAGCCAAAGAACTTACGCTGAAAAGTCCTGACAAATGGTGATCCAGACGAGATTCCGCATTTTGAAACAGGAAACGCTCGGTTTCCATTTTGGTTGTAGGTGTAACCAACCTGCTATTAAGCATATAGCAGAAAGAAATAATAAAAAAGAGCTCCAGTATAAAGGTCTTCATTAGTGTGTAACCCGATTGTATACCACCACTGATAAACACCAGAATAGGCGATATTCACTGGGCCAAGAGCACCCCCTCGAGTCAAAGCTTTCACCCCGACTACAAGAAAGGCTCGAAGAACAGCTTTGTCTTTTTGATGAATTAAAATATTGGATTCGAAGAACTAAGGTGATCTCTTTCACTCTCCTTTGTACGATCATTCCCCTAGGATTAACATCTTTCGGTCCGGTCTCAACTTTGTGAATCAGTTGGGAAACTGAGTTGCTTTTACATAAAACTCTTTCAGGATGTTACCCTGAAGAGTACTAAACTTTAAAAGCAAATGAGTCAGGTGATAGAGTTACCTTGGTTCATAAGTACCCCTCTTTCTATCTTGTAGTAGTCAATTCGCGTTCTAATCCCTTTTGAAAGAGTTAGAGGAAGGGATATTTAAAGCCCACGCTCAAACTGAGGAATGCCTTTTGCTATCGTGCTCAGTCCGTACTATTCTCAGAGACAGGTACGAAAAATTCTCAGGTGCGGAAGAAAGGAGTTATCGAAGCAGGACAAAATCACTATCACTAATAAGCCGAAGGCCACAGGAGCTGCGGGAAAGTGCTTGGTAGGCCAACATCCCAATGAACCGAGCAGGGCGCACACTGCAACTTCCTGCATTCGTACTTCTAACTAGCTCCCATCCTATTTTTTAGTCAGTCTAGCTAGTATCGGATTCAGAAAATGAAAGTAAGATCCTTGTACTGTGTTCCTTTGCCTATTCACTCATCTCCTTTAGTTGCAAGGAGGCAACCCAAAACAGCAGAGCCAAACCAAACCCTAAGTCAAGCACAGTCACATCAGCACAGCACTCGAGACCAGTCTAGTACAGGCGCATACATTAGAGTTCTAGATCCACAGCAAAAGCTTACTTTGAAACCTTGGAGTACTTATTCCAGGGTATTTAAAAGGCCAAAGTCGGATCTTTCTTTCACCTTGAATAACTATCGATAAATAAAGGGCTTTTAGAATTAATCTCACCCTTTTTGTAAGGCGAAGTCGAATCGAAGCCGGACAGTGACACATTCACCGGAAAATCAATGAAATTAGCAGTTGTTGTTACAAAAGGCTGTGGAGGCAGAGGCGGAGGAAGAGGAGGACACAACTTCGACGAAGAAGGACGCAACTTCGACGGAGAAGGATGCATCTTTGACAGATGAAGACGCGACTTCGTCGGAGAAAGACGTGGTGGAGGAGGAAGTGGCGACTTTAAGATCTGGAAGTAGAGAGTGTCAGTAGTTGGTGTTGACATTATCTCGCTAGTTTGCACAATATATAAACGGTCACAATTAGAATGTATGATATACACACCTATGGATATATCTACATATATTGTTCATATGTATAGATAGAGAAATCGGAGATAAACACAGTTAATATCCGCCGCGTCTAATAGCCTATGCTTAATAGCCTAGGGGCATTGATGAGGGGCAAAGCGTAAAATCCATACGCATATGCTACAAAGATTTGGGATTTTGAAAGTTTTTGGTTAGTTAATATATATTCTTTCTATGGTTTATCAATTAGTTAACTCTTTTTCTAATATGGTTAGGCGATGGTATTTGGTAAGTGTAATTATTGTTCCTATCAATGGTACTTGGCACAACTTATTTTCATTCAGTTTATTTCACTTCACTCAACTTTATTCCTCAAGATATCGTCATAGAGTTTACTTTGGGGTGTTGTAGACGTACGACTTGGCGAAGTAGACAAAGGAAACGAAGGCGATGGAGCTGAGACAAGCAAGTAGCCAGTAGAAGTAATCAAGATGTGCCTGGTTCAGGTTATTAGCGAACCAGCTTACTTGACCAGACTGGCGCGTGGCTTTCTCAATGACCGACACCAAGATGCTACTCAAGAAGTTGCCAATGCCGACTACGCTTAGGTACAGAGACAGTCCCAAGCTCCTAAGCTCAACCGGGACTTGTCCGTAGAAGAACTCTTGTAAACCAACCATAGTGAAAACTTCAGAGACTCCAAAGAGAACGTACTGTGGAATCAGCCAGAAAACGCTCATTGGGACCGTTGCTTTAGGCGAATCAACTAGCCCGTGATCTCGAGCAGTCTTGAGTCTTTTCATTTCAATCACAGCGGCTATTACCATTGAAACAATTGTGAGGAAGATGCCTGTGGAAATCCTTTGTAGCGTTGTGATTCCAGCTGGTTTATGAGTGATTGATCTTGCAATTGGGACGAATAAACGGTCATAGATTGGGATGAAGACGATGATTGCTAGGCTTATGAAGCATTGGAGTGTTGCTGCAGGGACTACGAGGCTTGATGAGATTGATCTGTCCATTGCGGATCCTTGCATTGTGAAAAAAGTAGGAGATTGCGCATACACAATGCAATATACTAAACAACACATCCAAATTGGAACAAGACTTAATACAGCTTTTGCTTCCTCAATTTCAGTTGAGCTACACGAAATCGCTGCCCTGTCCAGGAATCTGCAGTTGCCAAAAATTGTATTATGCAAAGCCCATTTTTACCCTAACTTGTAAAGAAAACTACTTCGGATGCGTTCAAATACACTTTTTTTTAAGTAAAACACTTTTGTATACTATTTAACCTTTATAAAGGAATATTAACCTAAATGCCAAAATGCTAACAGAATTTCTTTCTACGTTATGTTTGGTTAATTATTTACAGTTTAAACTATAAAAAAATGATTGGATATCTAAAATGGTGATTTCTTTTGAAAAAAGAAACACAATATAAACGCACAAAACAAACAGAACTTGTATTACCTGAATTTCTTCGACCTTTGGGCAGGCAGAAGAGGGATAGTGTCTGAAAGAGTATGTGGCCGTTTTTTAGCTGCGGCCACGAAAACACGACCAATTCTAACAAAAGGGTTATTATGCTTTCTTCCTTCTCCTCCGATGCTGAAGCGGTAAGTGTTGGTTCCAAGTAAGAAGGAGAAGAGACCAAGCATCATGGAAAGACATGGAATTCCAAATCCTAAAGCCCAACTCAGATTCTCTTGGACATAATTAGAGATCAACCGAGTAGACAATGCCCCAGTTGATATCGCAAAATGCAACCAGTTAAAGTAAGAGCTCTGGGCTTTGGACTCTTGAGGGTCTTTTTCATCAAACTGATCTGCTCCAAAAGCTCTGATACATGCCTTGAAGCCTCCTTCGCCTACCGCTATTAGATAAAGAGCACAGAAGAAGATTGTTACTTTGACCTGAGGAACGCACGAGACGAGTGTTTCTTGATCTTTACATATAGAAGGAATGGTCGCTGAAAACGTAAGCAGTCCAAGTCCCTAAAATTATAGATTGTACAAAATAAGATTAAAACATTAGAGATTCTTTAACATATGCATGAACTTAAAACTAACATTTTAGGTTAAGATGTTGTTTACCAAGATATAGAGAGAGGAAGTTATAAGGATGGTACGAAAACGGCCGAGAAACGAGTCGGCGATAGAACCCCAGATGAGAGGCAAAACCGCTGCTGTTCCGAGCCAGAGGTTGACGTTACTCGCTGAAGCCACCGTGGACTCCTCTAATGCCCCCGTTAAGTAGGTCATCAGATTCGAAGCTATCCCGAAGTAGGCGAATTTCTCCGACACTTGAGCACCGATGATGAAGCCAGAGGATCTCCATCCACCGGAAGAGGATCTCACGGATGGCTTGCCTCTGAAATCGACGGATCACTCGACAACATCATTTGATAGTGTAGTTCCAGTGTCAGTACCGTACGACATATTGTTTCAGAGTCACCTAAAGAGTTGAAATATTTTGTCTGGATTTTTCAGCGCATACAAAAAAAAATGCTTTCTCGAATTTCGTTTTCAAAGATAGAGAACGGCTGAGGTTGAGAAAATAGGTTTAAAAGACGTGACTAAAATAAAAACCATCGCCCAATCAAATTACTAATGATTTTCTTCTCATTTGACTTCACCTTTTGTCCAAATATACTTACCATACGTTTCGTTTTACATTTTTACCTTTATTCAAAAATAAATACACTAAATACTAGTACTATTATATCGAGTGGCCCTATATCACAGTCAAAATCTAGTCTACCATAATTAATAAGCTACACAAGTAATCATTTACAAAAACTATGATATATTGTATAGCCACATATACAAACAAAAAAATGTAATTTTATCAATACTAACAAAAATATATTGCAAACTATATTTTTTATTTTCTGATCACTATAAGAAAACATGTTAATTTCCAAAGGATTTTGTGACGGAAAACATCCATGGGAAATTTTATGACCGTTTTCCGACAAATTTCCAATAGTTTTTTATTTCGTCAAAAATCCGTCGGAAATTTCCGACGGAAACAATTTATCGGGATTCCGTCGGAAATTTCTGACGGATTTCTGACAAATCTTTTTTTTTTAATATTTTAGATTATCCGTCGGAAATCCGTCAGAAATTCCGACGGATTTCCGATGGATCCAAAATTTCACCGCCAAAAATCTAATTGGCGGGACTAGGCGGAAATTTTAAAAAAAGTTCTAAAAAGAATCCGACGGATTTCCTATGGATTGAAAAACTTTCACCGCCAAAAGCCCAATTGGCGGGACGAGGCGGGAATTTTAAAACTATTTTAAAAATCCGTCATATATCCGTCGGAAATTTCAGACGGATTTCTGACGGATTGGAAAAATTTCACCGCCAAAACTCACAAAATATTTTGAATTCCCGCGAATATATCGTTTCCGACGGAATTTCGATGGAAACTTCCGTCATAATTTTTTTCTATAAATAAAACCAGTTCTTGTTATTTTTTCACAACTCCAAAATTCATTCTCTCTCTAAATTCAATTCTCTCCTTATCCACACAAAATAAGGTTAATTTTTTAAAACTTTTAGTAAATTTAAAAGTTTATAATTAGCATATTAGATTTAGTATTGTAATTAATTTAGATTTAGGTGGTTAGTTAGGTTTATAATATATGTTGTATAAATTTAGGTGGTTAGTTAGATTTATTATGTAGTATACTTTTTTATAATGATATTGTTGTTCCTTTTTTTTATTTCATGTTTTAAAGAGGAAGATGAAAGAAAACTCAAAAGAATTGGAAAATGTTCAAGAAAAAAAAGAGGTGAATGAAGTTCAAGAAACAAAAAAAGTGGAAAAGATTCAACATCAATTCGATTTAAACAAGCCTCATTTTTATGCTTGTGACCTTCACCCGACGAAGAAATTAATCAAACGATATTAGATATACTTAAAATTAATTGTCCAAATTTTTTAAAAATTTAAATTAGTATTAATGTATTTATTTTAATTTTTTTAAATGTGTAACATTATTTGCAATTCGTGTTTTAAATGTGTAGTTTTATTTAATAGATCTAGTTTGAATTTTCTTTTTTTATATAATTTATACGTAGTTCGTCGGAAATCCGTCGGAAAAATAATTTTTTTAAAACTGATTAATTTATATATATATATATATATATATAAATATAACCGTCATAAATCCGTCGGAAATTCCGATGAAATTTTGACGATTCTTGAATTTCCGACGCTCTACAAATGACGGACAAATTTTGTCGGAAATTCGTCGAAAAATGCCATTTCCGACGAAATTCCAACGGATTTGGCCGTCAGAAACCGGCTGTTTTCTTGTAGTGGATAGAATATGTTACTAGAGATATAAATTGAAATAAATAAATTAAAATTGACCCAATATTAAATTCGATCGAGTGTTTTTATCCAACCAGATCCGAACCCAATTTGAAGCTTAAACCATAAACTCGATTTGAGGGTTTTGAGGTATTCATGATTTTGAAACTTTTTATTTGATTGGCCAAAACCTCTAACAAATTTGGATTTAAGCTCTAACCTCCTTAAATTCAAGATTAACCCATGAGCATACCCTTCTGAAAACAAAATATATAATTTCATTTAGGGGAGAATAGGTCACTTTCTGAGAGGGACATAATGTCACCACTCGCCTACGACTCAATTGGTATCTTTTACGATTTACTGACTATTGTCATTGTTTATCGTAGCTGTGTAGGAAAATTTTGTCGAACAGGTCCAATCTATAAGAACATCTTCTACAAACAATTAACAATTTTATAGAAGCTTGGATAACACCAATATGTTATTTTCCAATGATTTTTCTTCGTTCAATCAATATCGCACTTGACTAGAGAAAAAAAAGTAATCAGAATTAGCATCCGCATAGAGGACTAAGGCAGAGAGTTCTATTGTTACCCTATCTGTTTATCCTATGTACGGAGGCACTGATAGCTAACATTAGGAAGGCTGAAAAGGAAAAACAAATTTCAGGGTTGAGGATCACGAGGGCAAGCCAATCGACAACTCATCTCCTATTCACAGATGATAGTTTATTCTTTTGTAAAGCAAATACGGACGAATGTCAGGCTATCCTGAATATTCTAAACCAGTACGAACGGGTGTCGGGGCAACAGATTAATTTTACGAAATCATCAATCCAATTTGGGCACACAGTGGACGATTCGGTAAGAACAGAGATGCAACAACTGTTAGAAATATCGACTTTGGGAGGAATAGGGTCTTATTTGGCGATACCGGAAAGTCTCGGAGGAGCCAAAACAAAAATTTCAATTTTGTACAGGAAAAACTACAAGCTCGGATTAACGGGTGGACTCAGAGATTCTTATCCAAGGGCGGAAAGGAAGTGCTCATTAAATCAGTGGCATCGGCTCTCCCCACGTATGTTTTGTCGTGCTTCTTAATACCCAAGACCACCACCAAAAAGCTTACGAGCGCGGTGGCACAATTTTGGTGGAGTTCTAACGGGATTCAAAGAGGGATGCATTGGATGACATGGAAGAAACTGTGTCGTGGTAAATCGGCTGGCGGATTAGGGTTTCGAACCATTGATGATTTCAAAATGGCATTATTGGCAAATCAACTCTGGCGGCTGTTGGATAATCCAGAGTCACTTTTTGCAAGGATTTTTAAAGGAAGGTACTATCGAAGCTCGGACCCAATGGATCCGATAAGATTGTATTCCTCCTCATACGGTTGGAGGAGCATAATCTCGGCTAGACCTCTGGTGCGCAAAGGACTCATTAAAAGGGTTGGAACAGGGACCTCAATTTCTATATGGAATGATCCTTGGATACCAGCTCAATACCCGAGGCCGCCAACTTGTAAAGGCATAAACTACTATCCATTTTTTTATGGTTAATCACTTGGTTGATCCGATTTCCCGAACGTGGAATATGAATTTAATGCGGGAGATAATAGTACCAGAGGATGTGGCTATCATTAGTGGCATACCTATTAGTACTAATAATCGACCGGATTTTTTGGGCTGGCACTTCACAAAATTCGGAAAATATACAGTCAAATCAGGATATCATACGGAATAGACAATAAGCAGCAATGTTTTCCCGTCTATTTCTTATGGACCTGATATTTCGCCTCTGCTGACATACACTTGGAATTTACAATGTCCACAAAAATTAAGACATTTCATTTGGCAGATTTTAATGGGATGTGTCTCGGTCTCAACAAATTTAAGACATCGAGGCATTAATTGTGACACACAATGTGCACGTTGTGGAGTGGTGGAGACAATAAATCATGTAATTTTTGAATGCCCTCCAGCGATACAAGTATGGACCCTATCGAAGGTCCCTCGGCACCAGGGATTTTCCCCCGGAATTCAGTTTTCTTTAATATCGATTACCTCTTTTGGAGACTCCCGGCTGATGTTCAGGATCAAAAATTTTCATGGATTATATGGTATATATAAAAAGCTCGGAATGACAAGGTTGTTAACAATTTAGACCGTGACTCACTGGAGACCCTAAAAATGGTCGAACAAGAGGCACTGATATGGGAATCGGCTCAAACAGAACGCCAATGTACAAACCAAAATTTGTCAGGGCCTGGGTTAACTAACCCTGCCAATTTAGGTTTCATGTGTCACATTGACGGATCATGGAAGGAAAATGATAATTTTGCAGGTTTAGGATGGCATTGCGATTGGAGTAACGGCGAGGAGATTTGGGTCGGAGCCAGAAACCTTAGAAGGAGCCTCTCCCCCTTTACACGCCGAATTAGAAGCACTAATATGGACCATGTATTGTTTGTTAGCAAACCAGATGACGGAGGCAGCCTTCGTAACAGACAGCACCGAACTAGTGAAGATGGTGTCTTCACCCAAGGAATGGCCTGCTTTCACTACACATATCGACGAGTTTATCATGAGCAAGGATCTTTTCTGAAGCTTCAGCATTGCATACACTTCAAGATCAAACAACACCAAGGCAGACAAGCATGCACGAAGCGTCCGGGTTACCACACGGATGTAAACTCTATTTTTCCAGTTTGGGCCACTGAACCATATTAAGTTTATGTAGTTGTTGACAAGAAAAAATTTCATTTGCTGTAAATATTAAATGGTCAATGTAGTTTTATGTCGCTTTGGTGTCTTCAGAAGATTCAAGGTCAAAAGATAGTTTGATGCCCCTGGTGTTCGGAGTAAATTTATCTTCCTAGGGATTTGAAGAAAATCAAAGAATGGAGCCGATATATTAATGAGAATTTGTTTTTCTTTCTCTTAAAAAAGCTGAAGTGTCAAAATAGGGATTGCTTAGGTGCCATCCTCTTGTGAGAGGACACTCAACTTTTATATAACATATTTCCTTCAAAAAATTCTTTCTAATACTGGTCAAAATTACAAATATTTTACGGGTACGCTCTATCTCCCTCGGTTTTTAAATTATGTTTGTTTTGTTTCTTAGTTCTTCTCCAATATCTATAGTTAACCGATATGTTTATGTATTTATGTATTCGGCCGTAATTAAGCTTGACCTATATTTGTATCCTTATAGTCTCTATTGGTGCGATCGTAGGGTCATGATCCAAATTTAATTTGGAAATGTGCGTGTATAAATTATAGACGACTACACCAATACCCAAATTTTTTAGTCTCGTCATGAAAGGCAAACATTTCCGCTATTCTCACCTTTTGAAGCAAAGAAACCTTACCGTCCCTCTTATGGATGGAAGAGTCTTTGGAGTGCTAAACCTTTAGTGGATAAAGGGATGCATCGTACTATAGGCAGTGGAACCCAAACGTGGGTATGGAAAGATAAATGGATTACGGATGAGGACCCTCGGACTCCTAGGTGTGTTCTGCCGTCTCCAACTCCGAACCTGCGAGTATCATATCTTATTGACGACCGTTCCAAAACATGGAATTTGGCAAGAATCCGGGAATGTGTGGACCTGGCGGATATCCCGTTAATAATGACTATGCGACCTTCTCAGTATGCGACCAATGATGAGTATTGCTGGCATTATAAAAAGTCGGGTGTGTATACATTATAGTCGGGGTATGAAGTGGCTCGACGAAACCTCGATGAGGAAATCTATTTTACCCTCCAGCAACCCTCTTTAAATCCCCTCATGGAACGGGTGTGGAAAGTATATACAACTAATAAGATCCGCCACTTCATATGGCAATCTCTTTCTGGAGCGGTGGCAGACAATGAACGCCTGATGCGCCCTATTTTACCTTCGCTAGAGAGCAAAGATCCAATAGGCGATCGAAGCTTTACATTTATAAAGCCTCAAATAAAACCACAAGTGCATGGTGCACCGAGGTAGTACTTAAGAGTCGATCCCAAGAGACTAAAGATTGCAACACTAGAGATGCGAGACACAAACTAAGCTATAGCAAATATTTTTGGGGGGGTTTTAACGGTTTAAAATGCTAAGAAATGCAAGAGAGTGAAATGCAAGAAGATGAATAAGATAAAAGCATTGGACCATGGGTAATACTATCAAAAGAATGGATTAACAATCAAACAACGGTGCAAAAGATTGGATGAAACACCATCCTAGAACATGGAACTCAATACTATGACTAATCCACTTTCGTGGTACTAACCACTTCATTTGATCACCTAATTGTCATAGACTTTCGACTTGCAATTAGATAATAAATGAGCATTAACGAGCAAGTCCAATTAGTTCACTAAACACCCTAAACATCAATGGTTAATTGGTTAGGATATGTAAAACTCACAAAATGTTTGGTTCAAACATTCCCACAAACACCTTTCGGGTGTGAAAATGACCAAAGGTCTATATTTTGAGTGATCAAGTCAAAAATAGCTTTAATCTCAACCTAAGTGAATGATCTAACAATAATCAACCCTAATAATCATCATCTAACCATCAAAGCATCTTAACCAAGCATAACTCATAGTCCAACAAAAGAGAAAACATGGATCATGGGCATAGATAATTTGCTAAGGATGATTAACAAGTAAGTAGTGGTGCTAGGACAAGCAATCAAGTTCAATTCCAAGACATGGATCCCTTAAAGTAGACTAGTTCACTTTTATGAGACTAATCTATTCACTAATCATCTAATTAAGCTAATTTCTCAATTGCAATTAAAATGATTAATGATCTTTAATGCATGTGTCCAATAAGTCAACAAACCACCTTAATCATCAAGTGTTAATTGGCTAAGATGTGGAAAGCATGTTTAGAGTTAGTTTAGGCATTTTCACAAACACCTTTTGGGCATGAAAAGTCTATGATCAAAGATTTGATTAGCAAAGTCAATCCTAGCTTTGGGCACTCTCTAAACATAGGAAATCACAAGATTTTAAACTTAAACATCATTAATCAATCATCAATCAACCATGATTTTAACATAACCCATAATCCACAAGAAGGCTAATTCCTAAACATGATGAAGAACAAAGAGAAAAAACATAAACATAAGGAAAAAGCATAAATAAAAGATAAAGGAGTGAAGAAATCCTTCACTAAGTGGCATGAAATGTTGAAAATCTAGATCCAAAATGTAAGAACATGGTTTGGATCTAAACACCCACTTAGAGAGAAGAAAACTTAGTGCATAAACATAGAGATAAAATATAGAGTTGAAGAATTCTTCTCTAAAGTGGCATGAGATGTTGAAGATCATGTCCAAAACATCAAGAAAAGAGTTTGGATCTAATCCAACTCTAGAGAGGAGAAAACTTAGGGTTTTTAATGTGCTAAAACATATCTATAGGGAAAGGAGATGTACCCGGGTCAACCCGGGATAAGCCGGGCCAAAACCAAATTTGTGCAGAAAGTGCAGCCTGCATCGACGTGGTGAAGAGGGCACATCGATGCAGTGAACATCAGCCCATCTTTTGTCTGGTGCAGCTCCCATCGACGTGTCTCATCAACGTGGTGAGCTGAGCACGTCGATGCAGTGAACACAAGGTGGTGTTTGGCTCCTTTTCATCCTCTTTGGTCCTCCTTCCCTCTCCAATTGATTCCTCTTGATCCTAGGCTTCCATAGTACCGGAAAAAGATTCAAAATGCAATGCAAATGCAAGGAAATGGACCTAGGACTCTAAGACTAAACCTACATAAAATGGAACCTAATATGAAGAGAAAGGTGCATTAAGTAATCTAAATGAGTGTAAATTCTAGGTGAAATGCATGCTAAGGAGTGCTAAAATATGAACACATCAACGCCTCGCTCACAGACATTTACAACAGGACCAGAGCTGTCCTAGATGTGGCAGCGCCGAGGAAACAATTAATCATGTACTTTTCACTTGCCCTCCTGCACTACAATGCTAGGCATTGTCAAATATCCGTAATACCCCGAATGTCTTTCCGTCCGAAAACCTCTGGGGGAATATGGACTTTCTACTTTCCCGACTGCCAAATCGGATGGAATTAGCGGACACTGTACGAGCTCTCCCTTGGATCATTTGGTACCTATGGAAGGCTCGCAATGATAAAGTTTTCAAAAACATAGATCGAACCCCACATGGGATCCTTGAGATCGCCAGAAAAAAAGGCAACATAGTGGTTTTTGGCGAACTGTCCGGCTGGAGATGATCCGGGGAGTCAGAGGATAACTAACCCACCGACTTTTTCGACCGCAACTTTCACTTGCTTCCTGGATGGTTCTTGGAAAGATGGTGCATTTTACAACTGGAAGATGGTACTACAGATCTACTAGGTCTCCGAGGAATGCGGCGAGGCATGTCCCCCTTGCACATGCATGGCTTTTTTGGGCTATGGATAGTTTCCGGAGGAAAAAGCGCTACTGCCCACTGTTCGTTACATATTCAAAGGAGTTGGTCGACATGGTGTCAAGCCCGGAAGAATGGCCACGTTTTAAAACCAGAATTGGATGAGTTCAAGGAGCTACAAATTTCTTTCTCGGAGTTCGCCCTAGTGCATTGCCTCAAGGAAAGAATGAAAAAGCATATCTACTTGCTATGAATGCTCGCTTAAGGTGAAAAAAAAAAAAAAAATTATAGACGACAAAAATAAGGTGAGAGAGAGAATCCCATAAAGCTTTGAGGTCATATAACTGATATAATGATAATGCTCAAATTAAATCTCTAGAGCTACTCTCTCAAATTAAAAGATCGATGCAGTACTTAGGGGTCGAATCCACAAGGACTCAAGAACCTCACGATAGACTTTTTCGTTTCGAATTCAGCTAAGCGAGTATGGAATAAATTAAATAACAATGCAAATAATAATTAAAACGGTTTGTTTGCCAGATGGGGAAAGCGTCAGGTCCAGGGAATTTCTCAAGAAATCAAGTAATGAAAATCAATTAATTGGTTAAAATCGAATTACGAACAAGTTCCAGAACTCAAATCACTAATGTAAAATAAACCAACTTTCGTTGCGAGAATTAACTATGTTTAAAAATTAAAAAACCAAATTCCTTTGCGAATCATAAATTATAAACAAGCATTAAGTGCAGGTTCGATTTGTTCACAAATTATCTAATCCAAATTCCTTTGCAATTATCTAATTTGTTCACTCTAGGTTTTAATCAGATTATAACTCACACTGTCATGCCAATTTAACAACCTAAGATCGAGATTCTAGGTGATCAATCCAGAACTAGTTTTAAGTGCAACCTAGGTGAAGAACTATTGAGTTTGAATCCTAACCAATAAATCAATATATCATTCCATGAAATCTCTAATGAGAATTCCTAAACCTAACAAGGGATCTACTCACACATATCAATTGAAATCAAAGACATGAATAAGATAGATATCATATAAATCAGAAAAGAGAAATAGAAACAGGGGTTCAAAATCTTCTCTCCAAGTAGTACAAAGTATCAGATCAGCCCCAAGCTCTAAAAATCTCCAAGTTCTTTTTCAAAGCCAAAAGAAAAATCCCCCAGTCAAAAATCTGAGTAATCGTGCCTCCCAAAACTTAAAAACCCTAAAATATAGTCTAAACACGAGCTGGGCTCTTTTGTAAATACATGAAACTCCAGAGCAAAGTTGCAAATCTCCAAAAGTATAGGTCTTCACATGGAGGTATAAAAATCGGATTGTATCGACCGACACACATGGTTGTGTTGGTCGACACAGTTGAACTTGAAAAACACCAACTTCGACTTCTCAGCCACAATGCTCCATAATTGCTCCATAATGTCCAAATGATTCCAAATGTGTGTAAACCTGTTAAAGACTCGAAAAGGACTCGAAAGACACATAAAATACTCGATTATATACATATATCATGGCTTTAAAATCTATAAAAACCATGATATATCAAAGCTGGCACATAGTCTACTTAGGATCGAGAGCGCGGTGACAGTAGACCATGAAGAAATTCATTTTGAACGTCCATCTGATGTAAAGACCTATGGTGAATGGCACTATTATGACTAAGCAAATTCTTTCATTCCCGCAAATTCTTTCATTCCCCCTACGCCTCTGTACTCCGAGGTATTTATTACTCGAGTAGCCTTGACTATTCAAAAACCCTTGCTGATTCGATAGCCTGAAAAAGACAGATCAGCTTCTCAACGTTCTCTTCCAGCTATCAAGGAGACGAAAAGCTATGCGAAGTCAAATCAACGTTCAATATAACATAACTTATATAATGGAAGATGATTTGTCTTCAGAAACCCAAAAAGGGGTCAAAGCTTTCAACGATGGATGGAGATGAAACAAAGCTCACCACACTTTTAACAATTGTTACAAACAAACAAACAAAACAGAGAAATCATAAATAATCCTCAAAGCTACTGACGAAAACAGAACGAAACACTTTTTTGTTCATCCACCATTTTTAATCATACAGTAGTTTTTTCACATTTTAAACTCAAACCTTCAACGATCAAGCTGGCTCACTGCAGCTATGAATCTGGTTTCTTGTCCGACTTCTCTCTGATTGAAGATTGAAAATGTTGTTTCCATTGAAACATTTGCAGCCTCGCCGAGCACACGGTTTAAAGACAGTGTATGCGCTTACACATCTCTCATGCTGATATTTAGGCTATTTCTCATTGTTCTTCTCCCGACACCGGCATTTCCCTTTTGCATCATCGCAACAAATTCTCCATAGTCAATCCGTCCATCCTGTCAAAAAAAAAAAAAAAACCGAAACTTTATCAGCCAATACCAATGTGAAGAATGGAAGAATCATGTCAAGAGGCAAAGCTTACGTTGTCTTGATCTACTTCTTTGATTACATCTTCAAGAAAAACATCGGTCATCCCATGTTCAACGCACGATTGTTGCAGCTCATCAATGGTGATGTAACCACTTCCGTCTTTATCAAAGTACTGAAACGCAGAGACAAGATGCTCTTCTCTGTCTAGTTTATTCAGATGGATCGTCGCTGCAATAAACTCACTGTAATCTATTGTACCGCTGTTGTCCACATCAGCCTAAGATACAACACACAATATGGTCATTTTTCGGTCTCTATAGCGAAATGAAATTGTATATATTTCCCAAAAGGATGCATTTTTACCGCTTCCATAAGATCTCGGATCTCAGTGTCTTTCAAGGTTGAACCATATCTTCTCAAGCCAGCTTTGAGTTCGTCAAAAGTGATTGCACCGCTGTTATCAGTATCCATTGCCTCAAACATTTCTCTTAATCCCGCAATCTCTTCTTCTGAGAGGCTCTCAGCTATTACCTGATAATTCCAGAATAAGGAATATAAGTAAACTCATCTTTAATGAAAGTGATGCAGAGACAATGGAAGATACAGTTCAAATAAAAACTGACCTTTAAAGCCATCTTCTTTAATTTATTCATTGCAGAGAACTGTTTGAGACGAGACAGAACAGCCGGATCAAGTGCTCTATCTGGTGCAACTCCATTCTCACAGATCCATGGATGACCTGAACAAAAGATATACAACACGAGATATAGTCTTATGATGTGTGGTTGCCAAAAAGTAACCATTAATTTAAGTGAAAATGATTACGTACGCAAGACTTCATGAGCGGTCAAGCGTTCAGAGGGACTGGAGCATAACATCTTCCGGATCAAATCTTTAGCACTGTCGGATATCACGGGCCACGGGTCTGACTCAAAGTCAATATATCCTTTCAAGACAGCATCAAATATTCCTTGCTGTGTTTCTGATTCCAAAAACACAAAACAATACTTCAGGATATCTTTTCAACGGAATTAAAAGGAACGCATATAAGCAGCTATATGCCATCACTCATACCTGCCCAGAAAGGCGGGACTCCACTGAGTAAAATATAGAGTATAACTCCAGCAGTCCACACATCAGCCTCTGGACCATAATGTTTGAGAAGAACCTCAGGAGCAACATAGTATGGACTTCCAACAACATCCTTAAATATTTGGCCTGAAATTAGAGCAAGAAAACACATTAGGCAAAACAAAAGGAGCACCCTAGAGATCAAGCATGGGCACTTAAGCTGCAATTTCATACTCTTTCGGTGACTAGAAACCCATAGTAATGTACATATGCACTAATGTTGTGTACCAAAATACCCATGTTGGTACTTGAGAACACAGAGAAGCTCGAAAAATTAACCGCATATAAAGCAAAACGAGATTGTTCACCTAAGATGACCCGTAGTAGTACTATCGAATTCCTTACAACCAAATCAGGCTCTACAATGTCCGTAAGATGCTTTGACACTAAACAAGATACCACATTACCTGGTTTAAAGAAAACGGAGAGCCCAAAATCAATGGCCTTAAGAGAGAAATCATCATCCTTATTAACCAACAAGAAATTCTCCGGCTTTAAGTCTCTATGCATGACACCAAGCGAATGACAGGCCTCAACAACCCCGACAATGATTTTGGTCAACTCGGCAGCTTTCCTCTCGCTGTAATGCCCTCTCTGAATAATCCTATCAAACAACTCACCACCAGCACAAAGCTCCATGACAATGTGAACATACAAAGGATCCTCATAAGCTCCTTTTATCGTAACAATGTTCTTGTGACCAGCTAAATGATGCATTATCTGAATCTCTCTCCTAACATCCTCAACATCTTCCTTAGAGATCAATTTCCTCTTCGATATAGACTTACAAGCATAGTCAACACCAGTGGCAACCTCGGTACAAAGATACGTTGTTCCAAATTGTCCTTGTCCTAACTTACGACTCAACGTGTAAAGATCACGAATGTTAGGAGTCTTGTGACCAAGAACATAGTAAGCTTGATTGTCCATGTTACGCCGCATAATAGGTTCTTTGACAGGAATCACAAGAACTGGATTGTTGTTGTTGTCCTTTTTCGAATCTTCTTTGGCGAAATCTTGTTCTGTGGTCGGAGGAGAATGATCGGAGGAAACGTTGGTGGTGGTTTTGGAATTCTCCTCGGGCCGACTATTGTTGCCCTCGTAGATTTTGTCCTTGAAAGAACCACGGCATGAATTGCCCATGAAACAATGAAAAATTAACCAAAAAAACCTCAAAACTTTCTCTATTCACTTTCTTCTTCTTCTCCTCATCCAACGAAAACTGTTGATGAATGAAAAAACAGTCAAAAACCCAAATCAGACCAGAGAAGCAAAAAAGTATCCAACTTGGGAAGAAATCAGAGAACCCACAACAGATCAAGCATCAGAAATCATAAACTTTTGTAATTTAATCAAGGAAAAAAAAAAGACGAGAGCTCGTGAAAAGTCGTATTTTTTAGCAAGCTGATAGATATTATTCAGGAGGAAGTTTCATTAAATGTTCATCGATCATTTTGCCAATATTATAGGTTTATAGATCCCACAAAAAAAAAAAAAACAAGAACAATAAATGAGGAATCTGGTAATAAAAAGAAACATCAAAGAAAACAGAGGATGGTCTAGTACCCGAATAGCAGAACACCGAGGAGAGACGATGATGAAAAATGGATTAGGAATTTAGGATTAAGATTAAGAAATCTGATTTTTAAAAATGGGTACTAATTATTTCTTGGAGACGAAGAAGAAAAGGAGTTTCTTTTTAAGTCAATAACAAAAGAAACGAAAAAAAAAAGTTTCTTTCTTTATATATATATATATATCTGTGTTGCTGTTTCTGGTTATGTAATTTGGATACGTTGAATCATCAGAGTGTAAAGATTTATTATTTTTGAGGATTTGTTATGGTGAAGGAGAGAGGATGGTGCAGAGAAAGGTCTAAACGCGGTTTCGTCCCACCTTCTTCATTTTGTTTCCCATTTAATTATTAATTAATCATCTCTTTTACTACTCCCAATGATAATGCAAAAGTAGTTTTGTATGATTTAATTAGGATAACTTATTTTTAAGAGAATGATTATAAGCCAAACGTTATAGCTTTTTTAGAAGTTGGATGTGTTTATGTATGATGCCCAGCCCAACTTATCTAACTACAAAATATTTTATTATTAGATGCAATATTGTTAAGTTAATTTTATGGCTTTGATTAACAGAACGAGACCGTTGACAACTTATTGGTTAAAGAAAATTCAAGATTTTTTGTTGACTTTTCACATTGGTTCATTAAGATTGTACATTTTTTGTGTGGCTAACATCTAGATTGATTGTACATAAGGTTTATTATAACAACACTCTGGTTTGTTTATGCTTCAACAATAATCATAATATAAGTTTCAGCACCGAAAATATGGTTCTAAATAATTACTAATGAATCCATTAAATAAATGTAAAATTTTACCAATAACGATTATAATCGAAATGCATCACTTTTCTTACAAGAAGAACTAAGGCATGAGAGACATGTCAATGTCGGTTAGTGATTAAGATCGCAGACTGCAATTGTCTCTCGCACGTGGTACGAATTTAGTATTTTGACTTTTTTTTTGTTTGTTCAAGAATTTAGTTTTGAAGTCGCGGTTTTTTGTCTTCTGTAAATAACTTTTTTTTTTGTTATCCATTTATATAGGACTATCAAGCGGGTGAACCCCGCCCTACTAGATCCGTCCCGCAACATGTTTAATTTTTTTTGACTCGCCCCGACCCGCCTCGCAAAATTCACGGCTCAAAAATATTGAACCCGCATCCGCCCCGCTTAATTTTGCGGACCCCGCGGGTAACCCGCAAAGATTTTAAAAAAATAAAAAATAATAATTTATATATATTTTAATTAATTTAATAATAAAATTTAAATATTATAAAAAATAAATACATAATTTTCTTTGAAAAATTAAATTTTGTTACTTAATTTATATATATTATATAATATTTTAATAATTTAGTAATATTAGTAGAATAAATATTTAATATTAATATATTTTTAATTTAAAAAAAAGCATGCGGGTAACCCGCAAACCCGCGGAGTTTACCCGCAAAAAATCTCATTTTAAATACCCCGCCCCGCGAGACCCGCTTGTAAATGGGGTGAAAAATTTTGACCCGCACCCGCCCCACGGCGGGGCGGTCGGGGAGGGGCCCGCGGGCTTTAGCCCAAATTGACAGCCCTACATTTATATATATACGGTTTGGCAAGATCCGGTGTGTTTCGGTTACGTTTCTTGTTTCTACGTGTTAGAGCTAATCGAGATCTTATTTTATCTGTTAGTTTCAGTACAGTTGTGTTCAAGTTGTGGTTACTTCAACTTTGGAAGGTTTGTGAGGATTTAGACATGATACTGTCATGATTCTATATTGCCGAAGTCTGAAATCTTGGTTTCAAAATGATGTGAGGTAGATTTATTCGTTATAGGAGGTTCCCGTTTGTTGCCTCGACTTCTCTTTGTTTCTTTGGTATATGATGTTGGCTTATGGTTTTTCGAAGCAAAAATTTTTTTGTAAGTAATGTATGTTTTGTCACTTGTGGATTTAAGCTGAATTTGTCCCTTGGTTCAGGTTTGGGTTCGGCCTCTTATTTTTTAGCGTTGACATTGTATTTGTTTATAAGGGGAAGGGTTGTCTTTCGCCGGTTTAGTTTCTGAAGATTCGGTATATAACCTCTGACTTTGTTTCTCGCTAAAAACTCTAATAAAACTTTCAGATCAAAAAAAAAAAAAAATACAGTTCGTGAAAGTTAAATAAATACATGGCAAAGTAGATAATACACAAATAAATTCAATAAAAGCTTATTTACTTTTCAAGGGGTCGACAGTTAACGATGTCAAAGAACAAAAGCATTTTTTATTGGATCCGATTGGTAATTTAAAACGGTATAAGTTTTTCAGCTGTAAGCTGTTACAGCATAGTGTAAAACTGTAAAAAATAACTGTAAGAAAAAGCTGTACAGATAAAACTGAATGTAACGCTTTTACGTGATTGATACAATCTAAAACGTTATAAATTGTAAAGTGACCGTAGGTGTATCACCAATCAAACACGTTGTTTCATTAAAATGCTCGGTTATAATAAATGTCATCATAAAATAGTCAAATCTTCTTACAAATAACAAAAATTCAAACAAAAAAAGCCGAAAATATGAATACGTCACTAACTAATTAGCTGTGGATTAAATACTTTTCAAAATGCGGTGGTTTACTTCTGAGCAATCTAAGAACAATAAAATCTCAGTCTTCTCTTCTCAGAAAAGATAAAACCATACACTTTCCTTTTACCTCATCCAGTTAAAGATCATGGTTTCTGTTTACAGCAATATCACTCATTAGCACTTTACTTACAATCCAGTTTCGGGGGTTGAGCAAATGCATTTGCGCGCGAAAGAAAGGGATCAAAACTCTCATTCGAACCGCTACATGACGTTAACAAGACTCGGTATCTACTTGCAAGAGAATCTTACGTAATACTATCTTTTGAGTTTCTGGTTCTGATGTTGACAGAGATTAATCTATTCTTCTAAGCTTCACACTGATAATTTAGTTGCATCCACCGGTTTCTCCACTCCTCCACTTGTTGGGCTATAGTTTTCACAATAGTATAATCACTGGTTAGAATGAGAAAAGTGGAGCTGAAAGATTAGAGCTTCTGATAAGAATGAGAAAAGTGGAGCTGAAAGATTAGAGCTTCTGATATGGAAATATAGAGAGATGTATACTTACAATCCACTTAAGACTTTGATGGCGTCGTAAAAGAACCACTGCAATGTAATGACAGGTCCAACGATCGTGATTCGAACAGGAAGACTTCTGGTGAAAAGACCAACAAACCCAATGTTCCTCACAGCCTGAAGCTCAAGCAATATGACCAAACATCAATCAAGAATACTTTGCACGGAGGTAGCGAAATTGCAAAACGGAATTTCAAAGACTGATTTGCTGATGATGGTTAAAGAGTCTACCTGCAACACATTCTTGGCTTTGTTGTTGTAGAGAGACGAAACAACCACATCTGCGGGGTTAGAGATAACTGTACCTACGGCTCCAGCAGTATAGCCAGCAAGACATGTGACACCGAGTTGTTGAGCTTTAGAGCAATCTTGCTTCCTTTTCTGGATAATGTTTTGATATATAAACTCAACTGACTGCTCAAACGTCGAGAACATCACCATAGAAACTGAAACCACACAAGAAAACTTCATAATCAACAAACAGGTGAATGTGCAATTGACACCTTAGCCCAAATATTTAGTAACTGAATTGGGAAACTTCTATAGAAAACAAGTATTTGTTTCATATCCTCAAAATCCCTAATAGATTTAAGATCAAACTAATGCAAAGAAATGACGGAAGTTCAAATTGATGCAACCAACAATAGAAAGTAAAGACTTCTTTAGATGTATTCAATCGATTGTGAGGAGATTTCACACAAAAAAAAAAGATGTAATCTTACATGGAAGATTGCGACACCAGAGCGGAAAAAGTCCCCTGTGGAAGCTGCATTTGGAAAGATAAGACTCAAAAAACGAACGCAAAGAGACAGCCAAGCAGAATAATTCTGAAAAAAAGGGCTTACCCAGCAAGACCTTCACTTCTATATACTCTTGGAAATCCATCAAGCAACCCTTTTGCAAAACTGGGCTGCGTCTGTACTCTAACTTTAATAGCTTCAAAAGGACATAAGGCCATATCGGCGAATATCTGAGCAGAAGCACTGCTGAGAAAATATATGGAAGTTCTGTTATGATTAGGCAACACATTGCTGTAGAGTGTCTTGAAGTACTCATAGAGTCCGAATCTGCATCCACCTTGAACACCATAGCCTAATAGCTTCCCCGACCAACCTCTCCAGAGATAGGAATGGCCATGTTCTCTTAAGAGAGTGGAGAAACCCGAGGGAATGCTATTGTACTTGACGGGATTCACCTACAAAGAGAGTGATCTTCATTGACTGATCAATCATGTTCATCCAATTTGAGCACAGAGTAAAGAGCAAACATCCTAAATCTAGCAGCTTTATCCATCATTACATTTCCCTAAGAGATCCAATTCCAACTATGTGGGGACAGAGCACACGAGACAGATAACTAGAAGAAACAAACAAGATTAGAGATTTTTAGCATCAAAATCAAGAATCAGAGAAATGAAACAAAACCTGCATATTGACTTTGAGGACATCAAGAGGAGTTATAGCCAAATGAGTTGTTCCGGCACTAAGCATTCCTCCCATGGTGCAAACGGTGTAAAACCAAGGAGACGACAGTTCATCGTCTAGCTTCCTCTTGACACTTGTCATCTTCTACAAAAATCGATAAACCCTAATCCTCCAGAGAGACAAAAGTTGGTCTCTGGCGTTTTCTCCGAGAAACCCAAAACCCAGAAACGAAGAAACAAAACACGTCACGAGAAAGCTATAGAAGAGGCAATAAGAGGGTAACGTGGAGGGTTTTCATTTCTGTTGGAGATCGGTTGTCCACGTCTCACGGACGCCAAAGACAAGGCCCAGAACGAAACAGAACGCTCTCTCTTTTACTTTTTTTTCACCAACAAAAGAAGAAAGAAAAGTTCCAAGCTTTCGGGAACGGGCAGGCGGAAAAATCGCATCTTTCCTTTGGGAAATGTTCTAAGAATCTGATTTTCAATTTAGGTTTCTTGCCGGCGGATAGATTCGTTGCTTACCGTTACCGGAATTTTTATGTCTCCTCTTTTTCGAATTGGGCTTTCCATGGGCCTTGTAGTTAGGGTTCTTCACAACTTTGTAAATTTTGATTCTGAAATAAAACTAAACCGAAAATCTATATTTTATTTACAAAAGTTGCCCAACTAATCAACTATATGTAATTTTGAATATGAAATGTGAAGGGTTCGAAAAAATGGCAAATTTGTGATTATTTTGCTGTGCATTTCAAAAAGAAGAAAAACTTTTGTGAACCAAACACGAGATACAAAACTTGTCGATTGATTGCCAAGTTATGCCATTGAAGCAGTTCACTTTCGCCTTATGCTTCTCTTTCCGTCTTCTACTTATGGACAATTAAAGCTGTCAATTTCTAATCTTAAGATTGATTTGGACATATGGGTTTATCACCATATTCTGATAGGTTATTTTCCGTTGCTTCCTCATTATGCTCTTTTGTTATAGCCCTAGGGTTCATCTTAGTTTCACTAGAGCTTGCCTGATTCATTGGTCAAGTAGTCAGTGGCAGACAGTGTTCGTTAACTTGCATTTGAGTGGAGCTGTGCTTGTTGCTATTGGTAATCTGTTGCAAGGATGGCCTAAGATAACGCAACAATTGCTTGTCAATCTGTTCTATCCAGACTTGTGTATTTGAGTTCTAAGAAACAGAAAGGGAAACCGAACTTGTAAGAAAAAAAGTTCATTCGAGATATCCGAAAACTACAACCGTTTTATTTGAAATCACAAACCCGTAAATCATTGAACATCCAATCCCTCAAAACTTCTCACCAAGCCCGCATTTTTACTAAGGTACCCGGGTGTTACAAATGCCCTCTCTAATCAAAGTCTCAGGAACCAAAGGCATGCCAAAAGAGACTAAACAAAACTCAGAGACCATTGTCCTTGTACCGAAATAACCATCTCTCTATTGTTCTCTATCTCGAGTGGATAAAAGTTTCAAGTTGGAATCTTTTATTATCATCTGTATATTACAGATCTATTCCAATCCCAGGAAAATCTCAAACATCAGAAATCACCTGGAGATGCTACTGACAAGCCTAGCACCAATCTTATCAAGCTTCTTCACAGAAGCAACAGATTTCAAGTGTCCAACATTCCAAAATGCTTCCACCATCTTCTCTCCGATCACTTCTCCTTTCGCCTCCGAGTCAATCACCGCAACTGCCGTTGGTCCAGCTCCACTAATGGTGCATCCAAAAGCTCCAGCTTCCAAAGCCGCCTTTTTCACAGCTTCCATTCCCGGAATCAATGGAGCTCTCTTCGGCTCAACAACTTTATCCGATGATAACGCCTTCCCAAGCATTACCGCGTCTCCTTCTAGCACCGCCGCGACTAAAGCAGCCGCTTGGCTACTGTTCCAAACATGGTGAACCATCGGAATCTCTGTAGGCAATGCAGCTCTCATCTTCTTCGTTGGAGCTTCAAACTCAGGGCTCACTAGAACGAAAAAGAGCTCTTTACCCTCAGGGAATCTCAAGGGTTTCAGGTCAAGCGGCTCGTAGTTTCGAATCAGAACGAATCCTCCCATGATCGCCGGTGCGATATTATCGGCGTGATAACCGGAAACCTTAGCTTCCGATTCCAAACCGGCTAATACCAATTCGTCGTTCCCTAATTTCCGACCGAAGATCTCGTTAACCGCTACGGCGGCTGCGGCGGCGCTAGCTGCGCTCGAGCCTAAACCGCTCCCTAAAGGAAGGCCTTTGTGCAAATCCAATGACAAACCAACCGATCGGATCCCTAACATCTTCATGGTCGCTATGGCGGCGATTCCGGCGCAGTTTCGGAGAGGATTTGTGCTGAGTTTCGTTGTGGTTCCGGTGATTTCAGAGATTAAGATCTCACCGGCACGAACGGAAGGGTCCACGCGGAGAGTCACGTGGTCTCCGAGACCGTCGACGGCGCATCCTAAGAAATCGAAGCCTGGGCCCAAATTAGCGACGGTCGCCGGCGCGAATGTCTTGACGGAGACGAAAACCGGTTCCGGCTCGACGGCGACGAGGGTTTGTACGGAAGCTCTGCATCGAAAGACGGAGACTTTAGCGAATAAAGGCGGCGATGGTTTCGATTTGGGTTGGAAATAGGAAATGGGTTTGGAAGGAGATTGGAAACAGAGAGTCGCCATTGATGAACAAGTAAATGGGATCAAAGAAAAGCAAATATATAAGACTAAGAGAAATGAACAAACGTGACCACCTAACCTAATGCTCTTCCCAGTAAAGCTGTTTGCTTTTAGAGTGGAGTGAGATCAGATTTAGATCTCGACATTGGAATTAACGGTTTTAACCACAAAGCTCTAAACCGAACCGAACCGAACCGGACCGAACCGGACCGGAAAGCTTCTGAAGTTACAAGTGCTTCTCATTTTGCTTACAAGTGAGGTGTGTGTAAAAATGTACAGATGAACAAATCATAAGGACAGCTTCTGTTTCTTCATAACGGTCTAGATACACTCCTCGAGATACTATTCGAATTCATAGAAAGATCGTTCCTTTTGCGTTTCGACCTCCGCTTTGATCCTTCTTCTTTTTCATCAACATATGCTAGAAAAGATTGCAGCTTTTTCAGACGTGAACTTTGCGGTGAAGGTATAGCTTCTTCTTCTTCTTCTGGCTTGTGTTTGCAGAACTCGCGGACTATCTTGAAGAAGTGGATAAAGAGAGCGACAAGACAAGCGATCCCACAGACTACGAACATGCCCCAGAAGCTATGCACGTTGAGCTGTTCTGAGTCACCTGACTGAGCCCCGTGCGGGTTGCTGCAGTTAGATTTCGACAGCCATCTGTCATGGATCTTCTGAAGCTCGCCGGTTTCGGATAGACCGAGAATCGCGGTTGACATGTCAACTGCTAAAGGAGAGTCTCTTGGGAATGCCTTTTTGAACAGAAAATGCAAAAAATTGATCAGATTATGTTCAAAGATGTGCGTCAAGAGAGAAGGTAATTCAGAAGATGACTCACAAATCCCCAACCGCATCTGGTGAATTCTTGGCCTCTGATGGCAAACTTACAGTAATCTGAGAGGAAGAGATCAACATAAGGACGTTCATCGACGATTGCAGCAACAGTCCCGTTTTGAAGTGCAGTAGCGTATTCTTGAGGAGAACCGAGGGGCACAAGTCTGGATCTGGCAATGTTAAGCTCATCGATCATGTAGTTTTCAGCAAAAGAACCAACTTGGAAGCCAATACGACCTGTGCTGCTGATGAGTGTATCTACTCCTTTTATAGGTGAATTCAGCTGTTGCACTGTAAGCATCGATGTGAGACTCGCAGTGTAGCTAGAAGTAAGGATCAGAACCACAAAAAGCCATATGATCAGCACCATACGGCCAAGCGTGCTCACTGTATTCTCTCCTGAGGGTTTGATTTCATATAATGATGTTAAAAAAACTTCACACAAGAATTGCAGTTACTAGTTTTGAGACTTACTGTGAGAGAAAAACATTGTCGAGAAGGCGAACCTGCATTGTAATAAGAGATTAGAGCTTGCATTAGCTATGGTGATTGATCTCCAATTTGTGCAGACAAATAAGATGACACTTGTGTACTAACCAGAGAATGGTAACGATTTGTCTCCTAGGGGAACCACGAAACTCTTCGTTGATTCGGTGTTCAAGAATCCATATTACAGCTCCAACAACAACGAAAAAAGCTGCCGTTACAGCCCACATTGGAGGAGTAAAAGGGCGTAAGAAGGCCCAAGGATTTTCGTTAGGTGTTGTAACAGGAGCAACCACGACAAGGCCTGACTCAATGTATGGCTGAGTGAAATCCACAATTCTTGTTCGTGTTGTGACAATGGCTACATCTCCTACAACAGCATCAAACTCGACCCCAGTGGAGACCTTGTTGACCAGCTCATTGTAGTTTGGATTCTTGAGACCATCTCCGAAAAAGATGAACTCGTGAGGAACCGGATATGAAAGCAGTTTCACCGCAGCCTCAAACACATCAATGCAATATCCTTGCACTTTGTTGCTACTTCCATTGACCCTTGAGACAAAGTCCTTGAAGCTTGCTCTATCAGGAACACCGATTCTCAACCGCCTCCCGTTGTTAGGAAAAACCCATCCACGAGGCGTAACCAAAGTCCCACCAGGCCAAGTTACAGATTTCAGATGTTGGTTTGAGCTAGAACGGTTAGGAGGTTTGCTGTAAAATGATTCAGGAGGCACAATAGAAAGACCAGAATGGTTAGACCAGTAACCTATTTGGCGAAGCCCATCATCAACCACATTGATAATATCATATGAAGGCTGTACCATTGATCTGTCTGGATGAAATTGAACCGGACCCGTTAGACCAAACATCTTTGTATGCACTATATAATCAAGAAGTTGTGATCCTTCATCAAATCTGCTCAACGCACTTAGATTCAATACCTCACCTTTCAAGCTGCTTAACCTTGCATCGTGAGAGAAGGAAAGATTACCTCCAGCTTCCAGAAGTGTCTTAACAGCTCGAGCAATGATCCAGACAGTATCATAAGCATACAAGCCATACACATTCAACCCAATAGTCTTATTATTACTCAGCCTGTTCTTCCACCGTGCCGCAAAGTCCCTTTTCTTTCTTGAATCTGGTGTGTGAAGGCGCAGTGTTAGGACTCCATTGAGAGATTTGGGATCCAAAGGAAAACCTGAGTCTAGTAGAGAAGACAACCAAGGTGTAGCTATCCAAACATAGCCTTTCTCCATCATCCCTAATCTCTTTGCTTCCTCAAAGATCATTTTGCCTGTATTAGGAAAAGTGTTCACAACGATTATCCGAGATTCCATTCCGCGGATCTTAATCAACTCTTCTATGATCTCAACTGGACTAGAAATCACAACATCCAGCGGAAGTACCGCCTTGTAAGCAATCCTGCAAAGCCTCTCTTCAAGCTCATCGCCTAAAGCTGTAACACCGTTTCTGCTGTTATCATCATCGTTATATAATGCCACAACATCAGACCAGCCATAGTAAGTGATCATCTCTGCAATGGCGCGCATCAGAAACAGATCGCTAGGCGCTGTTTGGACAAAGAATGGGAATTGGATTGGAGAGAGGGAAGGGTCAAGAGCCGTGAATGACAACATCGGAACAGTAAGCTCATTAGCAAGATGAGACAAAACATGAGCCATTATTGATGTCTGTGGACCAATTATAGCCACTACATCAGTCTCCATAAATTGCAATGCTGCAAACAACAAAAAGATGCAAGGGAAGTAAGTTTTCCAAAAGCCATAAAAAAAATGGATACAATGAAAACAAGATTGGATTTTTCTTCTTCTTTCAACCTCCCATAATGCTGAGGAAGCCACTGCGTTTAGCATCATTCATCATAATACGCAATTTCGATCCACCGAGGAAGCTAGGATCGGAATTTACATCATCCTCAGCAGCTTTCAAAGCAATATTTGCAACTTGACCATACATGGTGTTTAAACCAAATAATGCACCAACTTTAATAACAGGAGGCCTAGAACTAGAAGCTCCTTCTGAAAGTAACCCATCACCACCAAGAACAATGAAGCTCAATAGAATTGCAACCCAATTCATTGCTTGGCTTCTTGAAACACCTAATCCTGATCAACAAAATGAGACCTTTGAGCTAAACCCCAAACCAGAGAAGCCAAAGGAAGTGACTTTCAGTTTCACCAGTGAGAAATGGAACTGAAAAAGTGTCAGGGGGACTAAACCCTTTACCACAAAAGACGGAGCAAAAGACGGTGGAGATGAATTAGAGGCAGAGATTATGCCAAACCCCAAAACCAAATCATCCTTTAAGAGAAAGAAAAAAGGAAGATTCGTGAGGAGGGGAAAAACTAATGGCTAAAAAGGGATACTCGAAGACATTAGGAACAAGCAAAGGAAAAGAAGGAGGAATATAAAATTGTTGAAGATTTATGAAAGGAACAAACTTTTTTTAAAATGGGTTTTTGAAATTTTGATTACTTACAAAGAGAATCCATGGAGGAGGAGAGACAGCTTCTTCAGGATAAAACATAGTGAAACTTTTTGACGAAGGGAAAGAGGAAAACGTGGGAAATGACACTGCCAACAACGACAGTGGTCAGAAGATCCCCATTAAGAATTTTTTTTTAAAGAATTTTCAAACCCAAAAACAATGGAAGGAGAAGACTTACTTTTTTTTTTTTTTTAATGTAATAATTTCATTTCAAGATGAGTGTTACTATCAAAATTTTTTTAAAAATATAAAATAAGTGCTAAAAAAATAAAAATACAAACAAATGTTATATCTGCAAATTATCTCATTTTAAATTCTGTTGTTCTTTTTATATACTTCCTAGATTTAACTGTAAATATCACATTTACTCTATGGTACGCTTTTATCACTAGAGCATAAATCCAATAAACTAAGAGAACTAAACAAAAAAAAAAATAGTCTAGAATACACTAGATAAGGAAAGGTCAACAGATAAATGTGGAGTGTGAGGAATTAATGCAGTGCTTAATGGATTATGAACGAGTCTCTGACAAATGATAAATGTGGAAAAGTCGGCAATCACGTTTGGAGATAGAGTGTCAGAGGAGCTAAAATATTGGATCAAAATGAAAACTGGGATTTTTTTTGAAGGTGGCACTTGGCAAATATCTCGGTTTATCAGAATGTTTTAGTGGATCAAAGTAACAACTTCTCGGATATATTGATGCAGCGCGATATTTGAAAATATTTCAAATATCATTATTATTTATTTTATTATATAGATAATTTTTTTATTTATTGTCTAGAACATTTTAGAATATTCTAGGGTTTTTATAGGAGATCCAGATTGAGTTGATGAACGAAGATTGACCAAAGAAATGACCGATCATAGACAGTTATTGTTGTGTATCACCTGACTTAGAGACGTGAACATGTACCGGGATTTGGATTTGGCGAAAATCAGGATCGTTCTGGATTTGAGACGACGATTCATTCAAGAACCAAGTTGTGGAAAAACAATATGGTGTTTTACGAGGAATTTTTTTTTTTAATGAATATTAAATTATATTAAAAAAACATTTTTACAATGATTGTAACTTTTGTTTGAAGAGACAGAGCTTTGATAAAAGATGAAACAGAATCTTAAACTTTTAAATCTAGTCCATGCTTCTCCCAATTAATCGAGTCTTATGGCAAACCATTCGGCTATGTCCTCGCTATATGTTTGATCTCCCAGAGTTTGGATTGAACACAATCTATTCCGGACAGCTTTGTCAATGATCTTCATGAGCCTGATATGCGACAACGGTTGCTCCCCATCCCTCCGGTTATTGCGTTCTCTCCATATGTGATAAAGCGTTGTTTGGAAGGTGTACCTTATGAGGAATATTTTAATGCGGCCGAAATTCTGATCATAGAGAAGAGCGATCAAGTCATCCGAAAGAGTTGTGTAGCGACTGCCTAGAAGTTTCAGAGTAAGCACTCTCCAAATTGTCTATGAGAAATTACACGTAAAGAACAAGTGATTTCGAGACTCTTCCACCTGATTGCAGAATACACAGTGGTTCGGTCCAGCCCAGATTCGGGTTCTATCTTCGGTGGATAATCTATCGAGCACAGCCAGCCATAGTTCTCTCTCGGATCAGCCTACTAATTTCATCTTCAATGTTGTTTAGAAATGAATTAGACTCCTTAGATTTCTACTTTAGACACATGATTTTACACATGATTTTCTTCTTCTTACTTCTTCTTCTTCTTTTAGTCGGGAAAATTTGTATCAGAGAGAGAGAGAAAGAGATAGAGAAAGTAAGGGTTTTGTAATCGAATCATCATCAAGTGAATTGCAGAGAAGGTTCCACCGAGTTTCCCGTTAGAAATTTCTTTTGTCGTCTCTTTACTTTGTGCTCGTCTTTCTTCTGCAAAGAAATCGAAAAAGTTTCAAACTAGATCAATCAAAGCTCAAGATCAATTCCACTACAACAATGACGACGAAGAAGAAGAGCAGCGATTCCTAATTTCACCTCTCTTCGGTCTTTGGCCTTCTCTCCAGATTTCTCTTCTCAAGAAAGGTAAATCCTCTCTCGATCGTCAAGTTACTGGAGATTGTTTTGCTTTTTCTATTCGGATGCTAAAGGATTTAGGATTAATCTAGCTTACTTGATTAGGACCCGCGTAATACGCGGAGTTTTAATTATAATTTATTTATAAAATATAAAAAACAAAGTAAAACGTGTCGGTAATCAATTAAATTTAATAAATATAAAATTTATGAAAATGTAAGAAATATATGTTAAATCTTGTTGATGTAAATATTTAGATTTTGATTGTTACTCGCACGCTTAATTTGGATGTAGATTAGTAACTTTGTTTCAAACTGGATTCAACTCCACATATTTCATCCTGCAATACAACTCATGTATTTCTTCCATCATCTTAAAACCATATTTTTACTCCATGCATTCTTTGTCAATCAATAATATCCAAAATTTTCATATCAAAATAATATATGCATAATGCATTCTATCAAATTTATGTCTATATATGTCATTAGTGTTAAACAAATAGTAAAAAAATTAACAAAACATATTAGTAAATATATTTAAAAGTATTATAAAAAATATATGGAAATTATATCAAAACTAAAATTTTGACACATGTCGTAATCTCATGAATATCAATTTTTTATATGCCGCACTAATACTTTTAGAAATTGGAAATAATTTGTCTTATTTTTCTTTTTTAGTTTTTTTATTTAGTATTCCCTTTTAATTTTTAATAATATGTCTTATTTTCTTTTTTTGACTATTATTTCATTTTAGTTACACTACAATTAGAAATAATTTGTCTTATTTTCTTTTTTTTAGTCTTTTTGATTTACTATTTCCTTTTAGTTTTTTTTAATAACATGTCTTATTTTCTTTTTAGACTATTATTTCTTTTTAATTACACTACACTTTTATTTAAGAAATAAATAATGTAGAGAAAGAAAATTTATATTTTTAAATTAATATATTGACACGTGTCACAATCTCAATTAAAATTAACACATGTCACGATCTGGTGAGTTACGATTTTGTCTACGTGTCACACTCACATTGAGCAAAATTTAAAGTAAAATAGTTTTGATCGATTTGTGGAACTCTCGAATTCATGATTTGCTTGTTTTAAAGTTGATTAAGAGAATAAAGACAGAGCACACAATTAATTTTTGACGCTGTAGATGTTATTATATAGAGTTTGGTCTGTCAATATGCATGTGAACATGTACGTAAGAAATATGGCACTGTGCCTTTTTTTTTAATGTAATGGCATATTTTTGTTGAACATAATGACATCTATTCTTCTTTTTCCTTTTTTCCAATAGTTTGTGTTTTGGCATTTTTCCTTTTTTATTTTTTAAACGTATTGACATGAAATAAATTTTTCTTTTTTTAATGGATTTTTTTTTTGACGGTAGGACATTGATTTTTTTTTTTTACATTAGGACACTTGTCTTTTTTCTGAATGATGTATTTATTTTTTTTTTGATTAGTTACGGCATTTTTCTTTTTTATATTTTTAAACGTATTGACATGAAACAAATTTTCTCTTTTTTATTGATATTTTTTTTTACAAATTTTCCCTTTTACTTTTTTTTAATGACATTTTTTACAAATTTTTCCTTTTACTTTTTTTAATGACATTTTTTTTTTACAAATTTTCCCAATAATGTATTTTTTCCTTTCTTTCTCGATTAATTATGGCATTTTTCCTTTTTTTTTGTTTTTAAACGTATTGACATGAAACAAATTTTTCTTTGTTTTAATGATATTTTTTACAAATCTTTCCTTTTACCTTTTTAATGATATTTAAGTTAACACGATACCATATTATACATTAGTATATTAACACGTGTCATCATCTCAATTAAAATGACACATGTCACGATCTGATGAGTTATAATTTTGAGCGCATTCTCTTTTATATAATAAGATACCTTTCTAAGGTCTCATGTATTATTAAGTTTATGATGATTTGATTAATCGAGAGATTTTAAAGAGGTTTTGATAAACCACTGTGAAGAGTATTCACAAACCCAAAGGCTTTCGCAAAAGCCCTGAGAGGAGGACTGTTAAACCCTATCCCTAGAAGCTTCCGCTCCATCAATTGGTAGCAGAGCCGCGTCTCTTTAATCAAAGACCGATTATGGATGTCATGTTGAGTGGCAACATCTATCCTTTCGAGGACGAAAGCATTTTTGTCGAGAGAGAAGAGAACCATGAGATCTACAGAGAGATCTATGGTGATCTGATCTATGATATCTATGAAGATGATATCAAGGTTATCGAGTTTATTTTCGAATATGATGCTTTTGAGAATCTGGTATGTGCAAAATCCGGGCGTAGCCAGATCTGTGCAAAATCCAGCCGGAACCAGATCTGTGCAGAAGGCGTGCAAAATTCGTTATGTGCAGAATTCGAGCCAAAGTCGGTTCGTGCAAATTTTGGGTTTTACCAGATTTCTGCAGATTCTCTGAAGAATCAGTTTCGTGCAAATTTCGTGCAGTATTAGTTTCGTGCGAATCTTGTGCAAAACCTGATGTTCATGGAGCCACACCTAATATCTTTGAAGAAGCGATATGAAGATCAATCTAAGAAGATCTATTTGATATCAAGAACATGATTGAAGATTCGATGATGATTCTTTCTTGGCCGGCGATACCTGATGCAACGAGATATTTGGAAATATTCCAAATATCATTATTATTTAGATAATTTCTTTATATATATTTATTATTTATCTTCTAGAAATTCTAGAATTTTATGCTTTATTATAAATAGCCTTCTAAGGCGTCATGTATTATTAAGTTTATGATGATTTGATTAATCGAGAGATTTAAAGAGGTTTTGATAAACCACTGTGAAGAGTATTCACAAACCCAAGAGTTTTTGCGAAAGCCCTGAGAGGAGGACTCTTAAACCCTATCCCTAGAAGCTTCCGCTCCATAATATATCAAGGATAAGTGTAAGATCAAGTTATCGGGATGGTATGCTAAGTGTTTGTCGCAAGGAGGTAAAGAGGTATTGCTTAAGTCGGTGGCCATGTCAATGCCGGTTTATGCTATGTCTTGTTTTAAACTTCCGGTGGAGCTTTGTCGAAATCTTACAAGTGCTATGATGGATTATTGGTGGAATTCTGAAAAACATAAATGGAAAATTAATTGGATAGGATGAGAGAAAATGACTCTGCCAAAGAAATTAGGGGGTATTGATTTCAGAGATCTACAAGTTTTTAATCAAGCTCTCCTTGCTAAGCAAACGTGGCGTATTCTACATGATCCTAGGAGTTTGTTTGCGAGGTTCTTTAAAAGTAGATACTTTGTTAACGGGAGTTTCTAGATGCACCCATTGGAAAAAGACCTTCGTGTGAGTGGAGAAGTTTGATGTACGGTGGAGATTATTGGCCAAAGGGTTACGACGATCGATTGGTAATGGCAATAAAACGTTGGTATGGATGGACAACTGGCTTTTTAATCACCAAGTAACAAGACCAGGGGGACGTTTGTCGCTGAAGAATATTAATCTAAAAGTTTCAGACTTGATTGATTCGTTGAGCTTTAAATGAAAAATACAAGAACTACGGGAACTCTTCACAAATGATGATATTTCTCTAATCAAGAAACATCGACCTATCCGGAATCAAGAGGACGCTTATATATGGGCTCACACTCAGAATGGAGCTTATTCTGTCAAATCTGGGTATGATTTTATGAGCCGATGTAAGCACAAAGATTTGGTTGTGCAAGCAGAAACACAACCATCGATAAATGAGCTACATGATGGGTGTTGGAAGGTAAATACTACCCCTAAAATCAAGCTATTTATGTGGAAAGTTCTTAATGGGTCTTTGGCAGTGTCGGAAATATTGAAAATTCGAGGTATTTGTAGTCGGTCAGGCTGTGTGTTTTGTCCAGAGGAAGCCGAAACAATTAACCATATTTTGTTTGAATGTCCATTACCAAGACAAATCTGGGCGCTCGCGAATATTCCGAACCCGATCAATGGATTCACTAGTTCATAATGTTCACTATCTCCTTTGTTTAAGGGATAGATTGGATATTGGGGAGGAGGCAAAAGCGGTGGCACCTTGGTTACTATAGATTCTTTGGAAAAACAGGAATACTTATATGTTTGGAGGAAAGCAATTCCCACCAAATGAAACTGTCGAAAAAGCATATGAGGATGCAAGACATTGGCTGCACGCACAGTTACGGTATCGTGAAGAAAATGAAGATATAGAAGTGAATAAAAGTGGTTGGGTAAGACCAGAGAGGGGTAGGCTCAAATGTAATATTGGTTTTGCTTGGTCACAGCAAAATAAGATCTCAGGAGCATCGTGGGTGCTTCGCGATTGTCAAGGTACAGTAATCTTACATAGTAGACGATCTTTCACCAATATATCTTCGTGTTTCGATGCAAAAATCAGAAGTTGAGAGTGGGCAATAGATAGTATGAGAAGCCTACACAAAAGAAATGTTATATTTGCAGCTTCATCCATGGAAGTCATTAAAGCTTTACATAAGCCTAAGGAATGGCCGGCTTTTCGAGAATATATTGCACCTTTGTTGGACATCACCCTCATTCAAGATGTATGGGATATTTTTTTTGAGGATAAAAAATCAAATCAAGGAGCAACGATGATAGCAAAAAGTGTGATTTCCGATTTACGTCTTAATTCGTATGTGGCGGAAGGAGCCCCTTCGTGGTTAAGAGGTCTCTTCGAAGTTGAGAGTGCTAATACCGTGGTGTAGTTAGCATTGTTTCTTCGGGTTTGTTATCTCTTTCTTTTCTGGGTTGTGTTTATGTTTCTCCTGTTTTGTTATATATGCTCTGTTTTTTTTCAACCGGTTTCGTTATGTTCCGGACTTTGGTTTTTTATTTCTTTGTAAGATACCCTAGCGTGAGTTTATGAAATCACCATTCTTTAAGTGAAAAAAAAAGAAGGAAAGGCCAACAGAGTATTTTTGACATGAACCTCACCAGAGATTTCGAGATCGAACTCGCCAGATATTTTGGAATCGACATCACCAATTTTGGAATCGACCTCAATATACAAGAATTGAGTATTGACATCGTTTGAAAATTCAGGATCAACCTTATTAGATTAAGATTCTAATGTTTGATTTTTAATTCCACGAAGATTATGGTCAAAAGGATTTTCTTATTAAAAAAAAGACAATGGGTCTAAATGGTACATGCTGAATTCTGATGAATTTTGCTGAATTGCGGAATCTGGCTGAATTTTTATTGATTTCTTACAAAATCTGGCGGAATATCATCAAACTTAAATGGTAACAGCAGAATATTGCTGAATTTGGCTGAATTTTTGAAAAATTAATTAATTAAATAAACTTAAGAAAAAATTAGTTAAACAATTTTTTTTTATCAACAAGATTAGTTAAATAAACTATGAAAATAATATATTTGATAATTTTATCAAACATAATTATCATATAAAATCATAAGCTACCAAAATTAATGATTAAATATTTCTTTTTATTAAAATTAATTATTTTAATTTTTTAGTTTACTATTTTTGTAGTGTAATTAGTAAAATAAAATATGGATGGTTTTAATAATAATAATTTAATTTATCTATGAAATGAGATATATGAAATACATGTTATGGCTTGAATTGTCTTACAAATAGAGCAAACTAATCCAAAATATTATTTTTATCAAAATTTACGCAAGTTGCTGAATTTTGTTTAAAACAAAATCTCTCTAATTTTTATCAGAATTATATTACTCATTTGATATTGATTTTAAATATTCGAATTATCTATTTCCTACTTAAACTACCCGATCCATTTTTAAAGATTTCAAATGTGATTTTCAATATCTTAAATATTCTACCAAACTTCCATATCCGTTATTATCCGTTTTTTTACCCAAAATAAACAAATCTATATATCAATTGGTGATGGAAAATTTGTTGAATCTTGTGATTTTTTTTTTGCTGCATTGCTGAATTTAGCTGAATTTGGTATTTTTTTAGATAGCAACTAGTGTCGATGGAATTGCTGAATCTTGCGGAATATTTTTTATATGTTACCATGTAGAGCCAACATCACAAAAAGCCAGAGCAAGAAACCTAGAAGCAATTAATTTCTTAACTGCAACATGAGCTTATAAAGTGATTGACATTGTCTTGATTCTTGTCGTTTTTGCTATTGATATCTGATAAGTAAAAAGACTATTCTACATTTAAATACCGTGTTTTCGTAATTCTTCGAACGAACGGGTTAAAATTTGTCTAAACAGAAATCTATAGGTCTAAGCATGGGTATTCGGGTAACCATTCGGGTTTAAATTGGTTAATTCGGTTTTTTGGGTTTTCGGTTTTAGGGATATAAAACCCTTTTAGGTATTTTAAAATTTGGATCGGGTTCGGGTCGGTTTCAGTTTTATGTAAGAAACCTGAAAACATCCGAATTTTTTCGGGTTCGGGTTCGGATTCGGATATTTTCGATTTTTTATCCATAATTACCCGAAATACTCATAATTACCCGAATTTTTTCCGGATTTGATTCGATTTAATTATTTTTAATTCGAGTTATCCGAAAATAACAAAAATTTGAAAAATTCAAATAATATACCTAATTAAATTGATTATTTTTAGCCGAATATATACATAATACCCGAATTGACCGAGAAAATAAAAAAAAACTATAAAAATTGTCTAAACTATATGAATATACCTGATCTTAAATCTAAATATCTTTAGGTTAATTTATGTTTCGGTATTCGTTCGGTTTTTGGTTCAGTTCGGATTCGGTTTCGATTTTTCGGTATTAAATGTTGAAAATGGGTATTTTAGAAAATCAGATTCGGTTCGATTCGGATAATTTTGCAGCAGGTTTGGTTCGGTTTTTGGTTTTCAGATTTTTTTCCCAGTAATAGGTCGACTAATTGCGATGGATCTTCAGTCACTTCAGCTTGCAAGAGATTATCTTTAGAATAGTAGAATAATTTATATAGTAATTTCAGGTCAAGCGGCTCCTAGTTTCTAATCAGAACGAATCCTCCCATGATAGCCCGTGCGATATTATCGGCGTGATAACCGGAAACCTTAGCTTCCGATTCCAAACCGGCTAATACCAATTCGTCGTTCCCTAATTTCCGACCAAAGATCTCGTTAACCGCCACGGCGGCTGCGGCGGCGCTAGCTGCGCTCGAGCCTAAACCGCTCCCTAAAGGAAGGCCTTTGTGCAAATTATATGATAAACCAACCGATCGGATCCCCAACATCTTCATGGTCGCTATGGCGGCGATTCCGGCGCAGTTCCGGAGAGGATTTGTGCGGAGTTTGGTTGTGGTTCTGATAAGCTCGCCTTTCCCCTAGCTTATGGTAAGAAGAAGGTCGGGAGTGGAAGATCGATTAGAAGACAAGAGAAGAACAAAGTGTCAAGACAGATAAGAGAGAGCTTCTATTCCAAACAGAGGCTTTAGTATTAACATTTCAATACAAAACTATGTCGTTTTTATCTTAGCTACAGTGTATTTTAATCCACCCGAAAACTTAGGGTTTATTATGAAATGAAATTACAAAACTTCCCTAAATCTAAAACTCGTTTCTTTCTCTCTTCTTCGACCTTCTTCTTCTTCTTCCTATCTTCTATAGGGGTGTCAATGCGGGCCTAAAACCAGCGGACCGGGCTTAATCCGCACCGCTATGGGGCGGGTTAGGGCTATATATTTTTATGCCAAAAAAGAAACGGGCGTTGCGGATTAGCCCATCACGGACAGCGGATCGTTGCGGGCTTAACCGCACGGTCAACGGGCTTTGACCATGGCACATTAAAAAAAAATTCTATGAAAATATAATATTAATAACCAAAGAAGTCCAGTTACTATATAAATTAATCGTACCTTATTCTTAATAGTCAAACTCAAACCCTAGAGAACAAGAAGAAAAAATTACAAGGCGGCAGTAGTAGAAAACAAGTCGACTATATCTACTTAGATTTTGGTTTTTTTTCATCTGTTCTTCTTCGTTTTTGTTTTTTTTTTATGAAAGTATTTGCTCTTCTTTGTTTTTGTTTCTAATAATTTGTATTATTCTGGACATATTTTTTTATCTCTTTTATTATGTGTCTATAGAGTCGTAGACTTTAATCTCGTTTTATTATGTTTGTTTCTCTTTTGTTATGCTTTAATTATATGAGTTACGAGTATACGTATGCATCTGCTATAGGAATAATAATGATATCTCTTTTTCAGTCTTAATGTCGGTTTAGCTTGTTAACCGGTTCTCTATTACATTTTCGTTATTTCAATTTGTATGTTTGGTACATTTGGTACGATCGCTTATGTAAGGCCTTCTGGCCAGTCATGAATATCCAATCTGAGAATATTTCCTTTTTACTATCTTCTTCTCTTTTCTCTCTCTACCGTATCATCCCTCATCATCATCATCCACCATTATCAACGAGTCTCAAGTTCTCAAAGGTGACTTTTCTATTATCTTGATCATCTTTCGGACTGATTCTCCCCTCTCTTCGAATCCTTGGTGGATTTCTGGATTGGGATTTATCTAAACTCCTTTCTCCTGCTTCACTGGTATCAGAGCCCTTTTTCGATTTTGGAACGAAATATCATGGAAACAAGGCAACACACTGTGAGCGAGCTAAACAAACAGGTGGAGGAGCATAAGCAACGCACAGATACACTAGTTACCGATCTGCGATCTGAGATAGACGGAAGAATCGCGAGCCTCGAAGATAAATTTTCTGGTTTGGAGACGGTGATTTTGAAGTATTTCTCTAACGGATCTACACAGCACCGCCCTCAAGAGTCGGGGTCGTCACAGTCAGCAGGTGTTTTGACATCGCCGGAGTACTCACGACCTCCGGATCCACCGGATCCCGTTCGTTTGGAGCAGATTTCGAAGAGGAAAGTCACATCTGAGGTAAACAAAGACTCCCTACTGCCGAACGGTATGACTACGAGGCTGACTAAGATTGGATTTCCGTCATTTGATGGAACAATGATACGGAAATGGGTGTCACGCTGTGAACAATTTTTTATGCTGGATTGCACACCACCAGAACTGAAAGTCCGATTAGCCTCAGTTCACATGGAGGGAAAAGCATACCAGTGGCATCATAACTTCATCAAGAGTAGGTACGATATATTCCCCTCTTGGCCTGAATATGTTGGTGCTATTTCGGCCAGGTTTGGTGAGCTCTATGATGATCCGTTGTCGGAGTTAGTGAGCCTGAAACAAGATGGAGATTCCATCGAGGTTTATTTGGATAAGTTTGAATGCGCCTTAACCAGGTTGTCATTTCCACCATCTCACGCCCTTAGCATATTCTTGACGAATATGAATCCACATATGGCTTTGCACGCGAGGCAATTCGAGGTCAAAACAGTCACGGAAGCAGCTCGAATAGCCAAGTTACATGAGTCAGCCCTTTTGTGCACGCCAACAAGACTCAACAGAGCCCCTTTCAGTCGTTACCAAAAACCAAATGCTCAACCTTACTACAAAAGTTCGAGTACCACACCCCTGCTACCTTCCCCAAGGTTATCTGATGCAACCAAGACGCAGACACAACCATTTAAGTCGAATTTTGTCTCCAGAGCACCCACAGAAATATTTCCTAGGAAATTCTCATATGAGGAGATGCAGGAGAGGAGAAGTAGGGGACTATGCATGTTCTGTGAAGAACCCTTCACTCCTGGTCATCAATTAAAACATAAAAGAGCTCAAATTTTTCTGTTGGAGTGTGAGGAAGAGGACTTCGATGGAGAAGAGTCAGTCGAGCTACTGGTCGAAGAAGGGACCAAAGACGTTGCTGATAAGGCTCCAACGATATCAATCAATGCTTTGCAGGGTTCTACTAGTTTCAATTGTATGAGAATGATTGGACAATATGGGAATAAGAAGAAGCTTTATATCCTCATTGATCCAGGGAGCACTCACAACTTCCTTGATTTGGGAGTTGCTAACGAGCTTGGTTGTTTATTGGAAGCTATTAAGCCAATGGCGGTGGCAGCCGCAAATGATAACAACTTGACGACGAGTTATAAATGTGCTGATTTTCGCTGGAAGTTGCAAGGATACATTTTCAGCACAGAGATCAGAACACTACCACTTGATTGTTGCGACTTGGTTCTAGGAGTGCAATGGCTGTCCACGTTGGGACCAATATTATGGGACTTCCTAAGCCTCACAATGGAGTTCACGTTCCAGGGGGTGAAACATATGTTGCGTGGTAAGGTGATTAAGGGAGGAAGCCTCAAAAAATTATTGTTGAAGGGTCCACAGATTGCAATGCTGCAAGTCAAAGAGGTTAACGAGGCAGTTCTAGATTCCCAACCAATTACACCCGAAGGAATGTTTTCACACATTTCAGCAAGTGGGACAGAAAGAGTTCACGATGCTGATATACAACCACTGTTGGAGTCGTATGCTGACTTGTTCGCTGAGCCCACTGAATTACCTCCTTTCAGGGATGGGTTTGACCATCAAATACCACTTGAGTCAGGCGCCAACCCGGTGAATCAGAGGCCTTACAGGTATTCCTCCTTACAAAATGATATCATAGACAAGATGGTGCAGGAAATGCTGTCTCAGGGGATTATACAATACAGTTCCAGCCCTTATGCCTCTCCTATTGTCTTGGTCAAGAAGAAAGATGGGTCATGGCGGCTATGTGTGGATTACAGAGGCCTTAACAAAAAGACAATCAAAGATAAGTATCTTATTCCCCTTCTTGAGGATCTATTGGATGAGTTAGGGGGTTCGAGGTACTTCTCCAAATTGGATCTCAGGGCTGGATTTCATCAACTGCGGATGTCTCCACATGATGTTTATAAGACCGCTTTCAAAACACATGCTGGTCATTATGAATATCTTGTCATGCCTTTCGGCCTCACCAACGCTCCTTGTACATTTCAAGGCTTAATGAACCATGTTTTCAAAGACGTTGCTAGAAAATTTCTGCTTGTTTTCTTTGACGACATATTGGTATACAGTCGTACTTGGGAGGCACATTTGCAGAACTTAGAGGCAGTGTTCTTGATACTCCGGCAGCAACGGTTGTATCTCAAGGCATCTAAGTGTACTTTTGGAGCAACTGTGATTGAATACTTAGGCCATTTCATTTCGGCGGAAGGTGTCAGTACTGATCCGAGTAAGATAAAGGTTGTAGAGCAATGGCCAGTCCCATCCAATCAAAAGCAGTTGAGGAGTTTCTTGGGGTTGGCTAACTATTACAGGCGATTAATTAAAGGGTACAACATTATTGCTCGTCCTCTTACCAACTTACTCAAGAAAGAGGGGTTTTCTTGGAACACAGAAGCTACAAAAGCCTTTTCAGCATTGAAGAAAGCACTGATGACTTCACCGGTCTTGGCTATACCAGACTTTGAGAAGACATTTGTTGTGGAAACCGATGCATCAAACACCGGAGTGGGAGCAGTTCTGATGCAGGATAACCACCCTATATGTTTCATTAGCAGTGCCTTGGGTCCAAGGCATCAATCTCTATCAGTTTATGAGAAGGAACTCATGGCTGTTATTCATGCAGTGCAGACTTGGAGTGCCTACCTTACTCATAGACCGTTCATTATTAAAACCGACCAGAAGAGCTTGAAGTTTTTAATGGAACAGAAGGTATCTACTCCCTTTCAACATATGTGGCTTTCAAAGTTGATGGGGTATACATTTGAGATTCAGTACAAACAAGGAAAAGAAAACTATGTCGCGGATGCCCTGTCTAGAGTTACGGGTTCCCAACTTTTACACATCACACTCTCTCAATCCCACTCTGGGTTCTATGATTCACTTCGGCTCTTATGGGAATCTGATCCGCATCTCCAGAAGATAATATCTGCGTTGGATGCTGATCCTAATTCTTACCCTGCATACTCTTACACAAATGGGGAGTTACGACGCAAAGGCAAACTGGTTGTGGGTAATAACTCAGAGGTGAAGCTCCACATTCTGAAATGGCTGCATGATTCAGCTGTTGGGGGTCATTCAGGCAGGGATGCGACTCTCCACAGGGTGAAGTTTTTATTTTACTGGCCCAAAATGAGTGTTGAGGTTCAAAGTATATGTCAGAAATTGTTCAGTTTGCCAGAGGAGTAAGTATGATGTTGCAGCCAAACCGGGTCTTCTCCAGCCTTTACCTATCCCTAAAGGTGTTTGGGAATCAGTTAGTATGGATTTCATCGAGGGCATCCCTCCTTGTTACGGTAAACACTGCATTTTGGTGGTCGTTGACAGGTTAAGTAAGAATGCACACTTCTTGCCACTCTCTCACCCTTACACAGCAATTGAAGTAGCTCAGATATACATGGATAATGTTTTCAAACTCCATGGTATGCCTCAGGATATTGTCAGTGATAGAGACCCCACCTTTCTCAGTGACGTATGGCAGGAGATATTTAAGGTTCATGGAGTTGATCTGAAGTTTTCCACTGCTTACCATCCTCAGACGGACGGTCAAACTGAGGTTACTAACAAAACCTTAGAGACCTATCTACGGTGCATGACAGGTGAAGCTACTCACACATGGAGCAAATGGTTGTCTTTGGCCGAATGGTGGTACAATACCACTTTCCACACTGCCAAAAAGAGCTCACCATTTGAGATCATTTATGGACAGCCTCCACCATTACACTTGCCGTATTTACCAGGAGAAAGCTCTTCACCTGTGGTTGATAGGAGCTTGCAGAAGGGAGAAGAGCTCATTGCCATGTTGAAATTCCATTTAATGAGAGCTCAGAATCGGATGAAACAGTACGAGGACTCCCATCAATCCTCCAGAGAGTTCAAGATTGGCGATTATGTATACCTCAAGCTCCAACCTTACAGACAGCACTCTCTCAAGAACAGAAAGGTACCTCATAAACTCTCTCCTCGATATTATGGACCTTTTTGTATCCTTGACCGCATTGGAACCGTAGCATACAAATTGGCTTTGCCTGCCACTGCCGCTATCCACAATGTGTTCCACGTGAGCCAACTGAAGTTGTGTCCAAATCCTCCCTCATCCGACCCTGTTTTACCACAATACTTGCTTGACATCGGCAACACCAAAGAACCTGAGGCAATACTTGAGACGAAGCTGGTGAAGAGGCAGAACAAGGCTGTGACTAAAGTACTAGTTCAGTGGGAAGGGTACTCTCCGGAACTTGCTATTTGAGAGTTCTACCAGGACTTCATTAGCAAACATCCCGAATTCCATCCCTGAGGACAAGGATGATATCAACAAGGGAGTATTGCTATAGGAATAATAATGATATCTCTTTTTCAGTCTTAATGTCGGTTTAGCTTGTTAACCGGTTCTCTATTACATTTTCGTTATTTCAATTTGTATGTTTGGTACATTTGGTACGATCGCTTATGTAAGGCCTTCTGGCCAGTCATGAATATCCAATCTGAGAATATTTCCTTTTTACTATCTTCTTCTCTTTTCTCTCTCTACCGTATCATCCCTCATCATCATCATCCACCATTATCAACGAGTCTCAAGTTCTCAAAGGTGACTTTTCTATTATCTTGATCATCTTTCGGACTGATTCTCCCCTCTCTTCGAATCCTTGGTGGATTTCTGGATTGGGATTTATCTAAACTCCTTTCTCCTGCTTCAGCATCATCATTGTCTTCTTTGTTTATATAATCAATATATGTTTGTTGCGTATTTTTTTTGTTTCCCAGTTTTATATATTTGTATGCTAGTGACCGTGGCTTGTTAATTCTAATATCAAGTTTTGTTTTGTATTCATATTTTTTTTTAATCTAGGCCAATGGACATGAATGGAAATAATGATTTTCCAGACATGGAGGAAGACAATGATTTTCTTGATGTGGATTCAGATGATGATGTTGAACCATCATAGCAGCCAGAAAGTGAAAATATTACTCCCTCACAAGCCAAAGACAAAAAAGGAAAAGAAACTTGCATTCAGAGGTTTGGAATGATATTACAATTTTTGTAGAACCAGATTCTGAAGGTAAAGAAGACATGAGATGCAACCATTGTGATCAAAGATACCACTTTAACCTACACAAGAATGGAACTACAACTTTGAAACGTCATGTCCTAGTTTGTAAGAAGAAGCCTAGAAATGGTGATGTGGGTGCGATGATGGTTAATCATGAAGAAAAACTAAAAGCAAGGAAATTTGATCAGAATGTTTTTCGTGAGCTGATAGCTATGGCCATAATTGATTTCGATCTTCCGTATTCGTTCGTTGAGAATGTGAGGGTCAGAAATGCTTTTAAGTATGCCAATCCAGAAATCAAATTTTGGACTATAAACACAGCGGCAGTAGACGTCTACAAGTTCTACGAGAAAGAAAAAAGAAAACTCAAGACGGCATTGGCAGAAATTCCAAGTAGAGTTTGTTTGACTACTGATCTTTGGCGGGCAATTACGATTGAAGGATATATATGTCTGACTGCTCATTACATTGATAATGACTGGAAGTTGAATAGTAAGGTAATATCATTTTGTACTTTTCCACCTCCTCATACTGGTGTACAATTATCGATGAAGATTATTGAATTGCTAAAAGAATGGGGATTAGAGAAAAAACTATTTTCTCTTACTGTGGATAATGCAAGTTCTAATGATAGCATGCAAACCATTTTGAAGAGGCAGTTGCAAAAAGATTTGTTGTGTAGCGGAGAATTTTTTCATGTTCGATGCTCCGCGCATATATTAAATCTAATTGTTCAAGATGGGTTAGCAGTGATTGGTGGTGCTTTGCAGAAAATAAGAGATAACATCAAATATGTGAAGGCATCAGAGTCTCGGGAGAATATGTTTCAAAATTGTGTGGAAACAGTTGGGCTTCAAACAAAAGCTAGTCTAGCTATGGATGTTACTACTCGGTGGAATTCGACCTATGATATGCTTGATAAAGCTATCAAACATCGGCCTGCATTAAGTCATCTTCACGACATAGATATGGGTTATAAGCATTTTCCATCTGATGTAGAATGGACAAGAGGAGAGTTGATATGTGAATTTTTGAAGCCATTTCAAGAAATTACAAATTTGGTGTCCGGTTCTACATATCCCACATCAAACTTGTATTTTATGCAGGTTTGGCAGATTGAGTCTTGGTTGCGGCTTCATCATAATTCTGAAGATGATGTTATCAGAGATATGGTTGTGTTATGAAAAAGAAGTTTGAAAAATATTGGGAAGAATATAGTGATATTCTCGCAATAGGTGCTGTTTTGGATCCAAGAATGATATTCGCTCTGCTGGGATATTGTTTTACAACTCTAAATCAATCTACTTGCCAGAAAAAGTTAGATCATGTGCGAAAGAAGATGTATAAGCTTTTTGAAGCTTATAGGAGTAATTCAAATTCGGTATCAACTACAAGTTCTTTACAAACTCACGTACAAACTTCTCATGAAAATGCTCTAAAAGGATACACTGTAAGTGTTTTTCACTTTGAAATTTGTGTTTAATTGGCTATATCTTAAATTAGTTTTATTTCTCTAACTTGTTCTTGGTTTTAATAAAATTTACAGAATTTTTATGCATTTTACTCACAGAAAATTGGTGATCATGGAAAATCACCTTTGGATGTATACTTAGATGAACCACCACTAAACATGCTTGAGTGTCCAGGTTTGAAAGTTTTGGATTACTGGAAAGAGAACTCTGTTCGTTTTAAAGAATTGTCTTACATGGCATGTGATGTACTTAGTATTCCTATCACGACGGTGGCATCTGAATCGTCATTTAGCATAGGAAGTCATGTTCTGAACAAGTACTGAAGTCGCCTACTACCTTCGAATGTTCAAGCTTTGATTTGTGCACGTAATTGGTTACGTGGTTTTGAAGCAAATGGTAATGCTTTTAACTTGCACCAGTGATTTTATTTTTACTTTGTGTGGTATGAGTATATGACTATATTATTATTATGTAGATGACGTTGATGATGGTCTCTTGGAAGCTTTTGAAAATGCTCCACCGTTTGCAAATTCAAATCCTTAGGTTTGTTAATATAATTCTAAATTTATATTAGTATAATTGATACCAATTTCTTCTAATGTTTTAATTGAGTTCTCGATCTAAATTCTTGATGGTTTTAATTTTTGTTTATGTTCTGCAGTAATGATATTTTACAAGGGAATGATGTCTTGCTTGGAGGGTGGTTATTTGGTTATTAAGAAAGACCTTATTCTTTTAATTTATCTACTTTATTTTTTTTTTTAAATGACTGAGAATGTTTCTCGTATGGATTTTATGGTTGCAAAAATTATTTTTTTCTAAATTTATTTAAAGACTATTTATTTTTATCAATATAATATACCGAATATGATATGTTTTATTTAATAAAAATTAAAAAGTATACATGGTCGAATTGTTTGTATTTACAAATGTGAAAAACTATGATTTTATACAAATAGTAAAAGATCCGCGGACATACCGCATAACCCGTGGTCAAAAATCGGGGCGGATTAGGGTTATCATATTTAAGACCGCGGGTTTATGCGGGCTGGCCCACCTCAACCCGCAAAAAAACAAAACCCGCAGCGGGGGGATTAAATGGAGCGGGTTAGCCCGCATTGACACCCCTGATTCCTCTACCATTTTTCTCTTCTTCTCTTCTTCTCTTCTTCTACTTCTTCTTTTATGATTTCTCATCTCATTCTCTTAATCTCTAGATAAACCTATCTCAGGTCTTATCAGGTTCCCGTGATCTGCGAGATTAAGATCTCACCGGCACGAACGGAAGGGTCCACGCTGAGAGTCACGTGGTCGCCGAGACCGTCGACGGTGCATCCTAAGAAATCGAAACCTGGCCCAAATTAGCAACGGTCGCCGGCGCGAATGTCTTGACGGAGGTGAAAACCGGCTCCGGCTCTCGACAGCGAAGAGGGTTTGTACGGAAACTCTGCATCGAAAGACAGACTTTCGCGAATAACGGCGGCGATGGTTTGGATTTGGGTTGGAAATAGGAAATGGGTTTGGAGAGAGATCGGAAACAGAGGATCTAAATGCCATTTACAATTAGTGAAATTAGTGAATACATTTTTGTTCACAAGTGGAATATAATTGGTTGCAAAATAGCAGATGAATGTTTTCTTTTTTCAATTTTTGTTCGTGAAATAAATTGAATATTGTTTTTACGCTTTTTAATTTAAATGGTGAACTCTAATCAACTAGTTTTTATGCAACTTAAATGGTAATATTTTAAAAGAATATTTAAATCCATCAATTTTAATTCTTCTAAATGTACAACCATTTGCATCCAGAAAATTGCCATTGCCGAGGAAGTAAATGAGATCAACAAAAAGCAAATATATATAAGAGAGATGAACAAACGTGACCACCTAACCTCATGTTTTTCCTCGGTAAAGCTGATTGCTTTTAGAGTGGAGTGAGATGAGATTCAGATCTCGACATTGGAATTAATGGTTTAACCACAAAGCCCTAAACCGAACTGAACCGTATCGGAAAGCTTGTCCACTTTTTGTCTAGTCTTACAAGTTACTTGTGAAGTTGAGTTTATGTATAATCTTCCATATCTGCATCTAAACAATATCCCATTTGCTTAACAAATGAGGTGTGTGTAAAAATGTACAGCTGAATAGCTTCTAGTTCATATCGGTCTAGATACACTCCTCCTTTTGCGCTTCAACCTTGGCTTTGAATTTTCTTCCTTTTTATCAATATATGCTAGAAAAGATTGCAGCTTTTTCAGACATGAACTTTGTTGTGAAGGTATAGCTTCTTCTTCTGGCTCGTGTTTGCAGAAGTCGCGGACTATCTTGAAGAAATGGATAAAGAGAGCGACAAGACAAGCGATCCCAGAGACTAGGAACATGCCCCAGAAGCTATCCACCTGGAGCTGTTCTGAGTCACCTGACTGAGCCCCGTGCGGTTTGCTGCAATTAGATTTTGACAGCCATCTGGCATGGATCTTCCCAAGTTGGCCGGTTTCAGATAGATCGAGAATTGCAGTTGACATGTCAAGTGCTAAAGGAGAGTCTCTTGGGAATGCCTTTTTTGTGAACAGAAAATGCAAAATATTGATCAGATTATGTTCAAACATGCATGTAAAAAGAGAGAAGAAACTTTGGAAGATGACTCACAAATCCCCAACCGCATCTGGTGAATTCTTGGCCTCTGATGGCAAACTTACAGTAATCTGAGAGGAAGAGATCAACATAAGGACGTTCATCGACGATTGCAGCAACAGTCCCGCTTTGAAGCGCAATAGCGTATTCTTGAGGAGAACCGAGAGGCACAAGTCTGGATCTGGCGATGTTGAGCTCATCAATCATGTAGTTTTCAGCAAAAGAACCAACCTGGAAGCCAATACGACCTGTGCTGCTGATGAGTGTATCTACTCCTTTTATAGGTGAATTCAGCTGTTGCACTGTAAGCATCGATGTGAGACTCGCAGTGTAGCTAGAAGTAAGGATCAGAACCACAAAAAGAAATATGAGCATCACCATATGGCCAAGCGTGCTCACTGTCTTCACTCCTGAGGGTTTGATTTCATATAAACATGTTAAAACAACTTCACACAAGAATTGCAATTAGTAGCTTGAGGGGGTTTTGAGACTTACTGTGAGAGGAAAACAGCGTCGAGAAGGTGAACCTGCATTGTAATCAAAGATTAGAGCTTGCGGTAGCTATGGTGATTGATCTCCAATTTATGCAGACAAATAAGATGATTCTGTGTACTAACCAGAGAATGCTAACGATTTGTCTCCTTGGCGGACCCTGAAAATCTTCGTTTATTCGGTGTTCAAGAATCCATATTACAGCTCCAACAACAATGAAAAAAGCTGCTGTTACCGCCCACATAGGAGGATTAAAAGGGCGTAAGAAGGCCCAAGGATTTTCATTAAGTGTTGAGACAGGAGCAACCACGACAAGGCCTGACTCAATGTATGGCTGAGTAAAATCCACAATTCTTGTTCGTGTTGTGACAATGGCTACATCTCCTACAACAGCATCAAACTCAACCCCAGTGGAGACCTTGTTGACCAGCTCATTGTAGTTTGGATTCTTGAGACCATCTCCGAAAAAGATGAACTCGTGAGGAACCGGATATGAAAGCAGTTTCACCGCAGCTTCAAACACATCAATGCAATATCCTTGCACTTTGTTGCTACTTCCATTGACTCTTGAGACAAAGTCCTTGAAACTTGCTCTATCAGGAACACCGATCCTCAACCGCTTCCCATTGTTAGGAAAAACCCATCCACGAGGCTTAACCAAAGTCCCACCAGGCCAAGTTACAGATTTCAGATGTTGGTTTGAGCTAGAACGGTTAGGAGGTTTGCTGTAAAATGATTCAGGAGGCACAATAGAAAGACCAGAATGGTTAGACCAGTAACCTATTTGGCGAAGCCCATCATCAACCACATTGATAATATCATATGAAGGCTGTACCATTGATCTGTCTGGATGAAATTGAACCGGACCTGTTAGACCAGACATCTTTGTATGCACAATGTAATCAAGAAGTTGTGATCCTTCATCAAATCTGCTCAACGCACTTAGATTCAATACCTCACCTTTCAAGCTGCTGAACTTTGCATCGTGAGAGAAAGAAAGATTACCTCCAGCTTCCAGAAGTGTCTTAACAGCTCGAGCAATGATCCAGACAGTATCATAAGCATACAAGCCATACACATTCAACCCAATAGTCTTATTATTACTCAGCCTGTTCTTCCACCGTGCCGCAAAGTCCCTTTTCTTTCTTGAATCTGGTGTGTGAAGGCGCAGTGTTAGGACTCCATTGAGAGATTTGGGATCCAAAGGAAAACCTGAGTCTAGTAGAGAAGACAACCAAGGTGTAGCTATCCAAACATAGCCTTTCTCCATCATCCCTAATCTCTTTGCTTGCTCAAAGATCATGCTACCTGTGCTCGGGAAAGTGTTCACAACGATTATCCGAGATTCCATTCCGCGGATCTTAATCAACTCTTCTATGATCTCAGCTGGACTAGAAATCACAGCATCCAGCGGAAGTACAGCCTTGTAAGTAATCCTGCAAAGCCTCTCTTCTAGCTCATCGCCTAAAGCTGTAACACCGTTTCTGCTGCCATCATCATCGTTATATAATGCCACAACATCAGACCAGCCATAGTAAGTGATCATCTCTGCAATGGCGCGCATCAGAAACAGATCGCTAGGCGCTGTTTGGATAAAGAATGGGAATTGGAGTGGAGAGAGGGAAGGGTCAAGAGCCGTGAATGACAACATCGGAACAGTAAGCTCACTAGCAAGATGAGACAAAACATGAGCCATTATTGATGTCTGTGGACCAATTATAGCCACTACATCAGTCTCCATGAATTGCAATGCTGCAAACAACAAAAAGATGTAAGTGGAAGTAAGTTTTCCAAAAGCAATTAAAAAATGGATACAATAAAAACAAGACTGGATTTTTCTTCTTCTTTCAACCTCCCATAATGCTGAGGAAGCCACTGCGTTTAGCATCATTCATCATAATACGCAATTTCGATCCACCGAGGAAGCTAGGATCGGAATTTACATCATCCTCAGCAGCTTTCAAAGCAATATTTGCAACTTGACCATACATGGTGTTTAAACCAAATAATGCACCAACTTTAATAACAGGAGGCCTAGAACTAGAAGCTCCTTCTGAAAGTAACCCATCACCACCAAGAACAATGAAGCTCAATAGAATTGCAACCCAATTCATTGCTTGGCTTCTTGAAACACCTAATCCTGATCAACAAAATGAGACCTTTGAGCTAAACCCCAAACCAGAGAAGCCAAAGGAAGTGACTTTCAGTTTCACCAGTGAGAAATGGAACTGAAAAAGTGTCAGGGGGACTAAACCCTTTACCGCAAAAGACGGAGCAAAAGACGGTGGAGATGAATTAGAGGCAGAGATTATGCCAAACCCCAAAACCAAATCATCCTTTAAGAGAAAGAAAAAAGGAAGATTCGTGAGGGGGTGAAAAACTAATGGCTGAAAAGGGATAATCGAAGACATTAGGAACAAGCAAAGGAAAAGAAGGAGGAATATAAAACTGTTGAAGATTTGAGAAAGGAACAAACTTTTTTAAAAATGGGTTTTTGAAATTTTGATTACTTACAAAGAGAATCCATGGAGGAGGAGAGACGGCTTCTTCAGGATAAAACAGAGTGAAACTTTTTGACGAAGGGAAAGAGGAAAACGTAGGAAATGACACTGCCAACAACGACAGTGTCAGTGGTCACCGAAACCAAGATCCCCATTACGATTTTTTTAAAGAATTTGTCAAACACTGAAACTACAAAAGGGAAACCTTTGTTTTTTCCCAAACCCAAAAACAATGGAAGGAGAAGACTTATTTAGTCGATTTGATGTGTAAATGGTACCGGCTGAATCTTGTTGAATTACAGAATTTAGTTGAATTTTTAGTTATTTTTTGCGGAATCTGACGGAATATCATCAAACTTAAATGTAACAACAGAATATTACTGAATTTTTGAAAATTTAATTAGTTATATAATTTTTTTTTTAAATTAATTAAACAATTTTTCTATCAACAAAATTAGTTAAATAAACTATGAAAATAATATATTTAATAATTTTATCAAACATCATTATCATATAAAACTATAAGATACCAAAACTAATTATTAACCGTTTCTTTTTATTAAAATTAAATTATTTTAATTTTTAGTTTACTATTTTTGTACTAATTACAACTTCGAATAGTAAAATTAAATATGGATAGTTTTAATAATAATAATTTAATTTATCTATGAAATGAGATATCTGAAGTACATGTTATAAATATAGAAAATTTTACACAAAACAATAATTTAAAAAAATTCTCTAGTTTTTATCAAAATTATATTACTCGTTTGATATTGATTTTATATATTCGAATTATCCATATCCTACTCGTATTATCCGATCCATTTTTAAAGATTTCAGATGTGATTTTCAATATCCTAAATATTCTTACCAAACTCCCATATCCATTATTATCCGTTTTTTTTATCCAAAATAAACATATCTATGTATCAATTGGTGATGAAAAAATTGTTGAATCTAGCGATATTTTTTTGCTGCATTGCAGAATTTAGCTGAATCTGGTGAATTTTTTTTTGCAGAATTGCTGAATTTAGCTGAATCTGACGGAATTTTGTTAGATAATAAATGGTGTTGGCGGAATTGCTGAATCTTACGAAATATTTTTTATATACCATTTAGAGCCTAGATGGTTAGAAAACGTTTTAAAAAAAAACTTTTTCTTTCAACCACATTTAAAAACAAAAAACAAAAAGACTATTCTTTAATTAATTGTCCAATTAGGAAAATTGAATTTACAAAATTAAAATCCAAAATACTAAACAATCAGCCTTATTTTTTTTTTAAAACAAGGTATATAAAAGGACAAAAAATTAGAATTCTTTATTTTATTTTATTAAAAGGTTTTGGTTGAATAACATCTTAACCACTTATTTTAGAGGTTTTGATTAGTTTATATATATATATATATATATATATATATATATATATTGTGTTGCCATCCACCAAATTGACCCTATTTAATTTAAAGGATACACACAAAATAAACCTTAACGGAATTAGCCCAAATGGGTCCGGTCAGAGAGAAAAACCACTAGGGTTACACAACCGGTTTAGACAAAGAGAAAAAACCTAGCCGCCACAACCAGAAGGAAAAAAAATTAGAAAAATCACACAGGAACAAACCAATCTCATCTAGAAAAGCGGACAATTCATAGGAACAACACCATCTTTTCTTGTTCTTCTTAAAACATGAAAACTTATTTTATTTTATTTGCCATATATCATCGGTTAATCAAATAATAAACATGTAAGAAGTTTAAAACAATTGATTTGATTGTGTGTATAACCAAACTGCATTTACTTTTTTCTTAATTCATCATAGCATACGGTTAAACATTTTTCTATTTAGTGCTTAAACAATTTCAAGATGAGTGACTTACTACCAAAATTTTCTCAAAAATAGAAAATAAATGCTAAAAAAATAAAAATACAAACAAATGTTTTTTTTTTTTTTTGTCATCTGAAATTTTAAAGTGAAAAAATACAAAGCCCACAATCACATGATACCATCTTGAAGATAAAGCCGGCAAAATACGAGTGTTCAATGTTCTCCAGAAACTTAGCCTTATACCAGGGAAGCTAATGAACCAACAAGTACAAAGAAAAATAAAATACAAACAGAACACGAATCCGCAAAACAAGGCAGAATCTTGATATAAGACTAACCTAATCAAAAAATCAAACCCTACAAACAAATGTTAATCTGCATATTATCTCATTTTAAATTATATACTTTCTCGATTTAACTGTAAATATCAAATTGGTTGTAAACTTGAAATAGCTTGAGGTTCAAGCTAAGTATATTTAGGAGAATCTAAATATACATATCTAATATGTTAGTTTTCCTTTCTTTAGGAGTTATCTAAAGTTAGTTTTCCTATTGGTTTTTAGAGTTATGTTTTCCTATATAAGGAGGTGCTAAGATGTGGCACAACTTATGAGTTTTGTGAGCTTAGGGTTTTGAGTTATTTTCTTTAATAATAAGAGAGTCATTCTTATTAAGCGTTGAGTCTATATTATTGAGATTCAATAAAATTTACTCTATTGTCGTGTGATTTGAATCAATGATTTGAATTTACTGTTTTGAATAGAGTTATGTCGATACAAAACTGTTGGATATAATATTATCACTATATTTGAAAGGGCCAATCAACATACATCCAATAAACTAAGAAAACCAAAAAAAAAAAAAAAAGGCCTAGAAGACATTAGATAAGGTCAACATAGTATTTTTGACATTGCCAGAGATTTGGGGACCGACCTCATTATATCAAGAATTCAGGATCGACCTTATCATATCAAATAAAGATTCTAATGTTTGATTCTTAATTCCACGAGGATTATGGTCAAAAGAATTTTCTTATAAAAAGAAGGAAACATAACCCATAAAAACTGCGCGAGAGCAAGATACAAGCTAGAAACAATCAATTTCTTAACAGCAACATAAGCTCTTATAAAATTATTGATATTGTCTTGATTCTTGTCGTTTTTACTATTGATATCTGATCAATAAAAAGGTTATCCTACATATAAATTATGTGTTTTTGTAATTCTTCGAAAGAACGGGATAAAATTTGCCTAAACAGAACCCCCCGCTCGTGACATGAAGCTCGGCCAGGGTTTTCTTAATAACGGTTGCACATTTCTATCAACTGAAGACTCGGCTGCTTCAAACACAATGGATACGAGTACGATTGTGAAAGTTGACAGAAACGAGCGGTAACTATTTTGTGAAAGTTTGCATAAGCGAACGGTAGCTGTTTAAGACGGATGAGTTTGCAGAACGTTTATAACTGGTTTATAGCAGGTGTGGTGACGGGTTAACATAAAACTATATCCGCATTTTTTGGCCTTCTCTCCCAATTGGTTGGACCATAGGTGCGTTTCTTCATATTCATAGAAATAGGGGACAGAATATATACATAATATATAATTTATATAAAAGTCACAAATATATTATTATAAAAATTTTAATTTTAATTTTAATTAAATCATAGAATAATAAAAAATTAATAATATAAAGAGGTTTGGAACATTTTTGAATATACAATAATTTTTTTTATAATTACAAGTTTATTTTAATTTAATTAAAATATATATATAATTTTATATGATAATATTCGATAGAAGATGGTAAATATTCTTTTAAAATATTTATTTTTGATGTTTTGTAAATTTTTAATTAATATTTAAGATAATTTTTTTTAAAAATAATTTTTTTTTCAACTACCCGTAGCCACAAACGCTAGTAATAAAGAGCTTTGATTTAGAGTGATTCTAAACCAAACGGTACAAAGCGGTTCTCGTGATTGTTATCAAAAGAAATCAACTGCAACCGTTCGCAAACACTAGTGGGAGAACCAATCAACCCATGAGTCAAGGCCACTAGACTTTTGCCATTTTTTTTTTTTGATGAAAGTAAAACTTGATATATTTTCAAAGAAATATTTAAAATGTATACAAATAAAACAGAAAAAGATAATATATAATAGAGAAACTTTATAATATAAACTTGGCGTTGTGAGTACCTAGTGTTAGTGTTGATAGAACAACCACCGCACGATGAAAAGAATGAAATGATGAACGAATGGAATTTGAGACTAAAATTTGGACATGAGGAACAAACGAGCAAAGGCACATTCGTAGGAATGATTGGGATTTGTGTGGGATCTCCCCTGAAATTGGACCATAGGCTCTGGTGACGGTTTGCCATGCATCGTCCCGCACTGAACAATAACAAATATATATACTTATATATATATATATATATGTATATATTTTTGTTACTATTTAGACATGTTAGAACAATTTAATCAAAAAGTTAATTAAGCTTCATGGGCTAAAAATTGATAAGACAAATTGTTAAAAAATGTGAATGAGAAATGAGATAATGATAAAACTAATTTGGGAAATAAGTGAATTCCATTTAAAAGACTAAGTTAGTAAAATACATTTGTCCCACATTGCTTACATGAAATAAATTCATGTAATATATAAGAGTGAACACACTTCTAAGTTTAAAAGTGTGCACCTAGAAAGAAAGATGGCTAAGCCACACGCGCCGCCGCCGCTCGCTTGGCACGTGGCTCATGGGCTTTAAATTTGGCATTTAGGACACTTGAGCTCTTGAAAGAATCAGGTTTTTTTTTGGGTCAAATCAGCATATTTTGAACTCAAAAACGAAATCAAAAAAAGTCAACACGTTTTGAATTCAAAAACAAAATCAAAATGTTTCTCTCTTCATTATCAAAACGGCTCCGAGTCTTGCGTCCCACGCCCTGATATCGCACCTTTTGATTACTGCCCATGATCTACGCCCTCCATTTATGTTGGTGGAGCTGATCCACTCTCTTGCTCGGCTATATAAACAACCTCTCTTCCTTCTCATTTGAGACACTCATTCGCATTCTGAAACAGAAAAAACAACAATCTTTCTCTCTTTTTTTCTAAGTAAGTCTCGAGAGTATATCGTAGTTCATTAGTTCGCTGATTCTATAGTCGAGTGTCGCGACTATAGTCTAATACAGTTGTATCATGGGATTCAGAAACTCACAAATTCGCTACACTGCGGGAGATTTAATGAATCAAGGATAGAGATCATATCTCGCCTCTGTGTCTGTTTTCAAAATCGTTTTTTCATATATATCGTTTAATCTCTATCTTAATTCGCATTTCTTTAATATGGTTTTTGCGGTTTCTACAGGACCGTCATGCACTTATTCCGCCCCGCACCGCACCGCACGTCACCATTCAGAGCCATAAACTATATTGTTATTAAAACGCACTCCGACTAGTGAACCAAAGATCCATTTTTGCCTGTGACGGAAAAAAAGATCCTCATATCCCTAGATTTTTATTTGATATCTTACGAATTGCGGAGCATAATTTTCTAATATAATTCCTCAAATTTGTTACCAAAGATAACCATTTTTATCAATGGGGTGGTAGCATAGTGGTAACACAATGGGATTGGTTCTTTTGTGTCTTGAGTTCAATCCTCCATTGAAACTGAGAGTTATTCTTTAACGTCTGACTCCGGGTATCAGAAAGATTATGGGCCGTAGGCCCGGAACTCCCACGATTTATAAAAAAAAATACTCCAATAAATAACCCCTTTGATTGTTTGTGTCTATTTCATTAGCCATTTAAGATTAAAATTTTAGTTTCCCGAAAACTAGTTTTTGAGTGTATTAACCAAATTTCAAAGAAAAACCAGAAACCGTATTTTGTTGAGTTTCTAATTTTTTCCTACCGAAACAAAAATCCATTTTTACCATTCATGGACAAATTTTTATTTTTGAAAAATAATTTAATGGACGATTCAGGTTTTGCAAAGGGTTAATTAGCTCAAAAACAATAATGGATCAAATAATAAAGAATATATCTATGCATATTAAATAATTAAATAACTAATTAATTGACCAACATTTTGACCATTCTACCCTATGTTTGATTATGCCAAAGAAGTGACACATCATCTTATCATCTTTTACATAATGTACAGTTCTGTTCTATTCTATTACATTCTATTCTATTTTATACATAATAAACCATTTATCACATTGCATATTGTTTTATTGATTTACTTACAAAATATCAATTGATTAAATCTCGAAATTCTACACAAAACACATTTTTGTATCTAACATGTTTGATTTAAAAAAGTCGGAAACAATTTTTTCTAGTTGTGTTTCTTCTAAAAACCAAGTGTTCTATATAGAAACACATAGAATAGATTCTACTCTGTATTATACTATTTAGCATTCGATGAGAGGGGGAGGGGTGAGAACATACTTTTTTCTATAAAAAAAGGAAAAACTGACTATTTTCCCACGAAAAGTATGACATATTAATATATAGAGCCCAAATTTTGACCTCTTTACATATATCCCTGAGAAAATAGTTCGAAGCATATATCTCTCCCAATTGAAAGTTCCAAACATATTTACCCATCAAATCAAAATTCGAAACATATTTACCCACAGAAATGGTTTAAATTGGTTTACTGTTTCGAAATCATCATTGAACCATTAAAAATTATTCTTAACAGGATTAATACCGAATTATGATCCGATTAAAACAGAAACCGAAAACAAAAACCGAACCCCATTTTGTTTTATCCCCAAATCAAAAATCCCTAACCCTAGAAAAAACCTCAAATTTAACAATACCTTTTTGTCTCCATGGATGCTGTTTTATTTAGATATTGCTCCTTTTGTTTCTCAGATCCGCTTATCATAAGATCTGGATCAATTCAAAATATTTATGCGCTACTTAGAAAATTTGTGAATCGAGAAACTTTTAGTGTGTGTGAGACAAATTTGTGAATCAAGAAAATTCTAAAATTCTCCTGGATCTGGAATCAGTGTGTGTGAGAGGCGAGAGCAAGACCCACTTAGTAGAGAGAACCAGGGCAAAAACAAATCCCCTCAGCGATCTCCCCTCAAACATCCATCAAACTCAACTCATATCATCAATATCACATATCTCTTCGGTATTTCTTTCTTCAATCTCTCTTTCCTCCACGATCGAGAATTGACTAGTGTTTCATCACCTCATCAAAAGCCCAACGCGTATCATAGATCTGACGAACCTCGAAGCCGATTTCATGATCCAAGATCAGATCTGGGAATCTGAAATTAAGAAACAAATAATATTACAAGGAATCCAATCGAATTAAACGAATCAATTAACATATCCAGCTACGAGAGGACATGATTACCAGCTCTTTAACCGATCATCGGAGATCTCGACCGCAACGATCCGTTTTCTTTCCGGAGCCACTAGATCGGGTTTGTATTTCAATCGGTTTACTTTCGTTTTTGTCGGTTTGGTGTCGGGTTAACACTGAAACTGATCCAAATCGGAATTGATGGGTAAATATGTTTGGAACTTTCAATTGGGGGAGATATATGTTTCGAACTATTTTTTCAGGGATATATATAAAGAGGTCAAAGTTTGGGTTCTATATATTGATATGTCATACTTTTCGTAGGAAAATAGACAGTTTTTCCATAAAAAATGCAAAAAGGAGAAGAAAAAAAAAACAGACAAGATTTGAGTGTTAGAGATTAAAATTTAGAATTTAGAGTTTACTTTCATATTATTTTGTCAAGTTAAAAAATATATATTTGACAAATAAAACAACGATAACATTCTATTCTATTTATGTTTTTCTATATAGAATAGAATGTCGTATAATTAGTTACAACTATATATCATTGTACGATTGATTTATATCCGTATTAAAAAAATCCAAACCACGATATATGCGGAAACAAAATCTAGATTTTTTAGTATGATAACGAAATCAAATAAATAATTATATAGAAAGATACAAAACAAATCAAATGAGATGGGGTGAAAAAAAAATGCAACAAATAAAGAAAGAGAGAATGTGAGAGAGAGTACGTGTACGTGAGATAAGGGCAATTGTGTATATATTGTAGTTAATATTGAAGATATCCTAGCCATCCTCCTCTACCGTCGACAAAATGCTATGGACTTGGCCCAATATGGCACTTGAGCTTCATCCTTGCCAACAAGTGGCCCATCCTCGAGCCCTCCTCGGCCCATGTGGGCTGCTGTCTCCATGTTCTCCTCTGCCGAGCTTGTCTCGGTCTATTTTGGGCTGGGAATGGATAATCTACCAATTTCCTCTTAAAATTTTTTTTAAGGAGAGACCACTTCCATTTTACTTTTCTAGCAGAGATAGATCACTTCCACTTTCCTTCCTTTCGCGGAGAGAGAAGTTTCCATCATGTCCCCTTTCTTTGAAAGGTGGATCTTTCTCGGATTCAAAGCCGGAAAAAAATTCCAATACATTCACTGATGTCTTCTTGCGTAGCAGTTTTTACGGAGCCAGAAGAGACAACCGGATTCGTTTCGGGCTTTATCCCAAATTTGTTATCATTCTTCTATGAAGATCTATTGTAGTATGTTGTATTCTAGCAATCAAAAGGATGTAATTCTCTTTTCTAATTGTATACCGGAAAATTAAGATAATAAAATAAAAGTTTGCAAAAAAAAAAAAAAAAAGAGTCCGGATTTCTTCGAATCGTCTAAGCTAATTTTGAGAGTAAACGGATTTTTTTACAAAGAATTTCTTGAGAGCATCGAAGCCAAAACTTAAGTCACCAAAGTGGCAAAAAACATCTCTCCTCTTTTCTTAAATACTATATTTTCTTTAAATATTTGTTTCCTTCTGCCTTGTTTTCGTAGGTCACACTTCACATACATCTGTAGTCCTTATAAGAACTCGACGGGGCCTCATATAGTCATATTTATGGAACCGAAATTACTACGTGGCGCCAAAAATCTCAAAATCAAATACGGCACACGCCCAACGACACATTCAATATCAAAACCAAAACTTATCTGATCGATCCAAACTACAAAATTTGGTATCACAAATCTTCGAATACCTGCAAGTTTAATTTATGAGTTAACTATTCTTTGATATTAGCATTTGCCGTCCTCTTGAGGAATGGTGAATGTCCACCCCGGAAAATCTGACTCCTCAAACAGAGATGTTGGAACCTTTTTGTAGAACGCTAAAGGAACTTGCTTTATCCTTCTCCGAATCTGCCAATTTTAAGACATCCATAGTTAGTTCGTATAATGGTATCGGTTTTGGCACCTCTATAGATGGAGACCAAAGTCTGAGTGATCACTACAAGGAGTTAATGCATATAAACCAGAGCTACATTACCTCGTCCCCGAATATGGTGGCATATGAACCAGAGCTGAAATCTTCTATTTTCATTTCAGTGGTCTTTGCTCTGATGGTTAGATCAGTTTCCAGCGATGAAACAAACCTACACAAGGAAAATGAGAGCTATCAAGGAGATGAACAAAAGTTAAAACCTTTTTAAAAAGAACGGATATTATTGTTTGGTGAGTAAATATACCTTGAAACTGGTGGGCAGTAATGGTGGCGCAAAGTGTCAATCTCCCAAAGCGAACTTTCTGTAACAATTAGTTTTGGGGTTTCCAGTAAATTGAATATCATCAGTTGTTTACATCAGACTCCTACGAAATGACTAAACAAGAAACCAATTCACAGAAAGTAAAATAACACCCTGTTTTTCAGCTTTCAAAATGATCTATAGAAACCGGGCATTCTTAACAAACTTAGATTACTCGTTATGCTACAAACCCAAACATTCAGAAAGTAAAAATCTAGAAATCTGAAAGCATACACATCATAAATTTTCTGTTGGATGAATCATGCTTCCACATCGGGGTGAAATTATGTCCTAAAGGAGTGGAAAACATAAATTAAAAGAAAAGGAATGTTAAATACTTACTCATGGCACCGGATTTCTTGGGATCACTTTCCAGGTTGTTGAATAAGTCAATACCAATCTTTTTGTAGGTCTTTGGTTGGCAGTCATTGTGTTCATTGGCGTTTTCATCGGTTTCCTGCACAAGAGTGACCTCATTTGTAAGTCCATGCTTTTTATACATTCTTTTGTTCACTCGTGAGGGATATCATATGGAAACTAAGTCATTTTCCTATCTGGTAACATGTTTTTTGCAGTTTCAAGCACTAACGAAAATAGATAGTACCTGGTGCACAAGATGGTTGATTGAAGGATGTCTTCGCAAAAGGTTGTAGATCAAAGCCGTTATGACCAACGATCCCGAGGGAGGAACAGAAAGTGACAATCTGCTAAGTTTCTTTGTGAATGAAGCTGCCAGATATGCTGGAAGCAATGATGACTTCAGGCAAGCATCAAGAAGCTGCAGAAAGCGTTTTAGATATAGAGGGAAGGATAATAGATTATAAATCAGTAATTCCTTGGTCACTCAAAGCCGGCAATACCTGAAGAAATCTTGCTCGGTGCTTTGCCACAAAGACTGAAGGAACCAGTAACGCATAGAGTTTTTCATAAAAGTTGGGATATTCCAAACCATGTTCGGTCATGAGGATGAAGAGGCTGCTTAGAGCCATCACACTGACAACTCCCCCAATATCATATGATTTTGTTAGGAAGTCGCTGCAAGTTATCAGGTATGGTGAAACATATATAAGCGATTATCAAAGGAAACAGATACAGAACAATAAAAGCTTTGGTCAATATGCCCACCATAACATTGCAGGATTAGATAGATGGGGAATAACTGTCTGGTGAATACTAGCAAGAACCTGATCATCAAAAGATAGCATATCGGTATGTCTTCGTTCATGTCATATTCCAAAAAAAGGGGTAGTTGTAAGTAAATTAGCTTACCTCCTTGTAAACGTCAAGGGAAAGAGGTAGTCTGAGAAATGAAATCCAAGCTTTAGTGAATTTCAACTTCATCCTCTTGGCAATTGTAGTCGGAGAAAGGAGCTAGAGTTTTGACGGAATAAATTAAGAGGCAAAAGTAAGCAATTACATGCCGGGAAGAAAAATCATTCACGGATTCAGTATATTTAGCAAATTTGCAACCGAAAACTCACATTGCTGTCTTGTCCCTTATGGTTTTTCTTTTTATCTGTCGGTTTCTCACTACTACTTCCATCTGGAAATACCAATAATATTTATTAGCAAATCTAAACACAGATGGGGTTCTTTCAACAAAATTGTAAAACAAATAGCCAAGTGCTCAGAAATAGTCACCTGAACCACTCCACATCTCGTGGTGGGAGTTTTCAGGTGGTGGAATTCGAGATAAAACTTGATACATCTTGTGAACAGAGAGTTCTAGGCTACAATTCACAATTTTTCCAGATCATCAACAACGCAAGAAGAACAACAAAAAACAGCATTAAAGTTACATTCAAATAGTCTAGAAGAACGAACAACGAAGATAAGATATACAATGAAAACATCAAATATATACAGATGCTTACCTTTCTTTCAAATCATTCTCAGCCTCACTAGTTTCGATCACAGTTCTATCAGCTACAAAGGCCAAAACCACATCAGTTAAACACACACACAAAAAAAAACTAACATTATGCATCAAGAGTGAAAAAAAAGAGAGGATGTCAAGAAAGAAAGCACAAATAAACGCACCAGACACGACTGATGCTTCCAGTGTTTTCACAAACTTTTCCATGCTGATGTAGGTAAAATAGCTGGCATAAATCGACATTTAGAGTCAATAAACTTCAATCCCAAATGGGCGAATAACAACATGCTAAAGCAGAAGAAAGAAGATGGAGAATACAAATACTAAACAAAGGGTTATCAACATACCGGACATCAATATACTTGAAGTACTTTGAGGCAAGTATATCCAAGAATATATCGATATCAACTGCAGAGTGAATCTGCAGAGACAGAGATGTGAAAGCATCAACCACTGCATATAATATGAGCAAAGAAAGAACAGTATCTCAATAAGCCTGAGGAAACTTACAATAGCATGAAGTAATCTGTGGTAGATGGAAGAGTGAAATCTCCCCACATTCAGAAGCTTTACAAACTCCATTAATGTGCCCAAGACAATATCCTAATTCATCGACAGCATTAGAGACCAAACGAAGCATAACTTGAAGCAATCATCATTGTTAAGGCTATAGGAAACGAAGAATTTCACAGCAATGAGAAAGCAAGAGAACACAGAGAAGATAGAAAGTTTACCCTTAGAGTATCTTCGGACTGTTCAGAGACAAGAACATCGAGTAGAAGTTTCACGAACTCGTCAAATTTTGATCTCAGCCAAGCTTTGAAGATAACTTCAGGATCATCAGCTCCAGTTGTCTTTGTCTTCGCCGATTCTTCGGAGCGAGGACGTTTCGTTGAAGAAGGATGTGAAGAAGTCGAGGGAAGCTGAGAGAGAAGAGGAGTGAAAAAGGACTGGAGAGAGAGGAGAGATTCCACCACGAACTGCGGCGCAGATTCCGGCGAGATGAGGGAGAGAAGGAGAGGAAGGTTATTGATGTGAGCTCGTGAAGAGAGTAGGTCACGACCTAATGACTTGAGCTCTTTCAAGGTATATTTTTCTTTCTTCTTCGAGACAATCGACGCCATTGTTGAGCTCTGGTTTAGTGGCGGAGACAGAAGAGAGGAGGAAGAAGAATTTAGCCGAGAGGTACGACGAAAACCTAACAATGTAAATTGCTGATAACACGACGTCGTATTTACCACTCATATAAACAACAAATTATATGGAAGCCCCAAAACATGTAAAATATCATGATTTGGCCCTAACATTTTTTTATGTATTCAATTATAGCCATTAAAGTATGATTGATGCTATTTCAATTTTCAACATACAACAGGGTTCGAAAGGATAGTGTAAACGATAGGATCTGAAAATTGTAGCATTACACAAGTATGAGATTTAAATCTAGCAACTAAATGTGAGAGAGATTGATTTATCTTTTTTCGCCTCCAAAAAACACTAGAAAACTCGAAACAGAAAGGCTCTTAAGATGTCGATGTTTCCATCTTTTCTCTCGCAAACTAAAAATCTATTGCTGCTTCTCGGGTTGTTCCTCATCTTCCTTGTCTGGGTTTTCTTCTTCCTCTTCTTTCTTCTCCTCCTCCTCTTCATCTTCTTCTGGAGGATCATAAGGCATCGGCGGTGGCAATGGTGTCTTCATTGGGCTAAACTTGGGGAAAATGTCAGGCCTCCTCCCAGGTTTAGGTCTCTCCCACTCCTAACAGTAGATCACAACGTAATCAACATCATTTCTGGCGAGAGAAAAGAGAGAGTAAAGAACATAACAAGGGAACAATGCATTTCTAGACAGGTTTCACTTCTAAAAAGGAGATTGGCAAGCACAATGCCTCAATGCCAGCCAAAAGAACGTCTCTTTACATCTTACCCAAGTAGATTCTTGAGTATTCAAAAGAATGAAGACTGATACCACCGCACAAATAAGAGTTTACATAAAACCTAATGCAAATTACACCAATCACTTTGGAGTCATGAATAAGGGAACTTTTCTACTGACCTAGAACAATCGATTTAAACTGTTAACACATGTTGATTTCATAGACAAATAATAACCAAATAGTGGGCTGTGGAAAAGACTTATGATACAAATTGCTTCAGACAGAAACATAGGTTATTCAACCTGAAGACCTGAGATGATTAAAAGCTCTAGTAACATGAAATCGACCTGGATCATATAAGTTTCCCCAATCTACGGCTGCAATAGAGTTTTCTTAGATTCATCATAGACAAAAGGTAAAAGGTAGATTCATCAAATTCGTGATGTAATTGTCAAACAAACAAACAAAAATACACCATCAAAGGATAAGGCATGAAAGAAGCAGAATCATCGATAATTTCAAAACCAAATCTCATACTCTGGCACAACCAATTAAGCGTCAAACGGAAGGGCCAATCGAGCTATTACCACGGCGAATTGAAATGTGAAACTGGAAATTTTGTGGGAAGATCCGAAATCGACCCGGAACTTACAATTGGGAAATCGAGAGGATTGCGACGAGTGAGCTTCTCTTCCTCGGGGGCCATAGCCACGACGTGGAGCTGATTCTTCGCTCTTCTATCCATCCGATGGCGAGCGGACGAGAAACCATGGACACGCGACGAAGAGCAAACAAGCGAGCGCGATGAGGACATCTTCGTGGGAGATAGAAACCCTAGAACATCGAGCGAAGGAGAAGGAAGCAACCTCGCAGAGCAAAGCGATGCCATGGCTGCGGACGTTGTTGTCTATTTTCCACCAACCAAGAACTATCGTGACAGCTTCCTTAAAGCTAATGATGCGTTTGCGTTTTGATAGTGTAAGACCAAGTGCTAGGCTTTAAGTGGACGGTGATCCAACGCTTAGCGTCTATAATGTTTAATTGGAGTGTAGGCGATTTTAGAAAATTTAGACGTTTACAACATAAAACATTAGAAATATGATATTATAGATAAAATTTATTCAAAAGCATTCATTAGAAAAATAAAAATATTAAATCGTAAATAAGAATTAAACAAAAATATTCATTTAACTTATATTAAATAACATATGAATATTTATAACCATGTATACGGAGTTAACATTTATAAATATAAAATCTATGTACTTAAAAATTAGAAAAATACACTGAAATAGAAAACAATTAAATTAAAGAATAATTGATTAACGATTTCGTATGACTGTTCTTAAGCGTTTAGGATCACTTAAAACCGTTTAGGATTATTTAAAACCATTTAAATCCGTTTAATAACAAAAATACATAATTTCAATGCATATAAGGTAATCTCCACGGAGTCATCTAGGCGTCGTCTGAACACCTAGCACTTAGTCGGGGTCTAGACGACCGCCTAGACCGCTTTTTAGAACACTGTGTAAGACTATGATTTGTGGACAATAGCGATTGCGTTTGAATTCACATGCAATAACCCTTCTATTTTATTATGTCATTTACATACGGTACCGGGTGAATTCAATCAAATATTTGGAATTATTTTAGGCTTAATGAGTTTTAGATGATTTTGATATTTTTGGTGAAAAATCCTAATAATTTGTGTTTAAATTTTTTCTTTAATCTCATTTAAAATCATAGGATTTAGTTTTTTGTATTTTTAATTAATAAATTTTCTAAACATATATTTTTTTTTTTTGGAATTTCCAAAATACCATTTTTGGTGTGTCAATTTTCAAAAATACCATCGTCCATTTTCAAAAATGCCATTCATTAAAGAATTTTTAAACTCTAAACTCTAAAATCTTAAATCTTAAAAAGGGTTTTGATCCCTAACAAATCTTAAACCCTAACATAAAAACTAAACCCTAACATAAAATAGTTAACCCAAACATAAATGATATTTTAAGTAAATGATATAATTTTAGTGGCATTTGAAATTTTTTTAGAAGAATAGCATTTTTTTAAAGTGGTATTTCAAAAGTGGTATTTTCCAAAATTTCTCTATTGTTTTTGGTAAACATATATTTTTTAATAACCATACAAATTTTGTTTTTTAGATTTAATACCGAATATCGAGGTTTTGTCGAAATGTCCAACTAATTCTGGAAGTGAACATATTTTTTAGTAAAAACAAAATTTCATGCAAATCTATTGCATCTAAAACACTCAGACCACAACCCAAATGATCAAGTGATCCACGAAAATGTTTGCGCACAATAGAATCGAACCTTATTTGTTTTACGCCTCCTTTCACCTATCTTTTTTACATTGTTTCCCTCTCTGTCTCTTCTTCGTTTGAAATTCTAATAGTTCGTTAGGAAAAATGAAATTTCCTTGAGATCTTTTTTTTAATAGCTCTTCTGAATTACATCGAATATTATTCGTGCAGTGGTAAAGTCATGCTTTTTTGGAGAGAAATACTATTTCACCTTCGTCAGTCAATCGACATGTATCTAACATATTCATATCTAAAGATCTTGGTATTTTTATTATTTCCATTATATATATTATATAATTAGATTAAGTATTTTTAAGTAAATAATGTTTTTATTATATATGTATGTTTGTTATTTGATACGAGACAACAAAAAATGTGAAAAATAAGATAAGAATTCCCTATTATATGGTTCATTTTTCGAAACCATATCACATCCCGGATCTTATAAAATATGATGAATTGAGATGGTATTCAAGCCAGGATGACTAATCAACCAACCTTAGAGTAAAGTGATTCTTACGCTTATGTTTATTTCCGTTTAACTTTTGTACATAGAAAACATTTACCTTTACTTAATAATCTTAGTAAATTAGCAACTAAGGATGATTCTTTTGTCGACGAATGCTCCTATTACATTCTCTCGTACGGATTTCAAATGTTAAATAAAAAAAAGTTAATAACCAAAATTTATTAAAGAAAAGTAAAAGACAGTAGACAAAAAGAAGCACAACAGTTGTTAATTACTACGCTTATTCTTCTTCTATTTGATCTGTAGATGCACAAGTCATAGCTTGGATCCTTCTCCACAACCATTCCCGGATTTTCAAAAAGCAGCTACATGGACACTTTCCGAATTCGACGTAGTATGCGTTCAAGGTGAATGAAGCATGAATAATTGGTGTTTCTTGGTAGAAGCACGGCTCTGCTTCTCCTGGGCAATGTACGTATTGGCAAGCAAAGTTCATGTTTTGTATGAGAGCTTATGGTGGAGTTGATGGTTTAGCGACACACCACAACGGTTGCGGTTAGGAGTTTCGTGTGACGGTTCGGGAGGATTCGAGGGAATCTTGGTGCCGCGGTTTGGATTGGGAAAAGAAAAATTAGTAACAAACATGTTGCATACGCCATTTGGGATCGGTGTTCTTGGTGTGCGTTGTAAAAAAAGTGAACTCTGAAAGCTTTCAAAAATTTAGCGAGTAAAGTTTGGTTTGTAGAATGAATGATGTGAAATTAGTTTTCCAATCTAGTATTTTATAACATATGAGTTTTTTTTATCTCACCATAAAACACTAAATACGTTATCAAATTCTGCTCATTCTAATCCAATTCCTATAATTTAGAATTTTTATAACTTGGTGCTATGCAGCTCAGTTTTGCTTTTATTGTCGAGAATGAGTACATGCACATTTTTTGGTATGTACTTATATATTTAGCCAAAGTAATTCTTAAGATATTTGAAGTTCAGTGTGTCCTAACTTGAAAATATAGATTAACATTGAATGAAAGATAACAATTACATCTATCTGAGTTTCTTCACATCATAATATAAAACATGAATTGTTTATAAATTTATAATATGTAAACGATATATACTATTAATGAATGAAAAACTATATAAACAAAAAATATAAAATTTTGTGTTGTTAATACTAAGTTAAGATACTACAAAAGATAATTCATGAACTATTTATAATATTTGAACACATAGAGAAGATAACTACAATAATCATCAAGTAACATATATGTCAAACACAAGTATTTACTCATATCTAAAGATCTAGCTATAAATATTACAAAAATAAACTAAAAATAATTAAACTCGCACATTTAAAATCTAATAAATTAACAAAATAATTTTAAAAACACACAAATATGTCATATTAAGTATTATTGATAATCAATTTATTTTCTATATTTACACTGCGAGAGTTTTCTGAAATTTATATTTTAATTATAGTCTTATTTTCGATGGTAATTTGAAAATTTAAAAGATAAAAATTCATTATGAATATTTTATATATATTTTAATAAATATTATTAATTGCATATGATTTTAACCAAAGTTTTATATAGAGAATCCGAACGTAACACGGATAAAAAACCTAGTTATTATCCTACTAACTAATAGGAGCTGTTTGGGGCCTCTTAACCCATCCACATGAGCATTTTAATCTTTCTCCACAACTTGCCACATCAGCATCAACATGTTAAAGGAAATAGAAATCAATTATTGCTCTCAATAAGAAATAAGGACTGAATGATTCTCTGTGTTGATTAATTGAGGAAGAGAAGAGAACTCCTCTGGCTTTATAATAGCCTTACAACGAAGATGAGAAACTTCCGGAATAAAAGAAGGAAACAAATTGAAACAGAGAAATACTTATTCAACTCCTAAAGACTTCTTAATTTATTCACCTTTGGACTAAGTCAAATACCCAACAAATTCCTCCCCTTAAACTGAAATGCTCACTAGCATCAGTTTAATTTTCCAAGCGTCTAACTCCAAGCATGTCCCTGAGCTTCATGAACTGATCCAACTTGATAGGCTTAGTCATGATGTCAGCCACCTGATCATTCGTCCCACAAAACACTAACTTCATAGCTCCCTCATTTACCAAATCACGAAGATAATGATACCTCACGTCGATGTGTTTCGTTCTGCGATGCATGACCGGATTCTTAGAAAACTTGATTGCCGAGCTGTTGTCACACATAATGTCAACACACTCACAGTTTTCAACACCCAGTTCCTGCAAAATTCCCTTTAACCAAACACAGTGACACGCCGATGAAGTAGCTGCAACATACTCTGCTTCCGTAGAAGAAAGAGTGACAATGTCTTGTTTGCGTGAACTCCAACATATTGCTGCACCATTGAGCAAAAACACATACCCTGAAGTGCTCCTCCTGTCATTCACATCTCTCGCATAATCACTGTCTGTGAAACCCAACAAGTTCATATTTGATGACTTCTTGTAGAAAACTCCAAACTCCAAGGTTCCACTTAGATACCTCAACACTCTCTTAGCAATCATTATATGCTCTTCCTTGGGATCAGCCATAAAACGAGAAAGCAAGCATACTACAAACATCAAATCAGGACGAGTTACCGTGAGATACATTAGGCAGCCAATGAGCTGTTTGTAGAGTGTTGCATCAGTTCCCTCGCTCCCTTCCTTTGAGAGTACGGTGCATGGAACAATCGGATTCTTGACAGAGTTGCAGCTCCCCATATTGAACCTCTCCAGAATCTCTTTGGCATACTTCTTTTGACAAATGTGTATACCATCTTCTCCTTGATAAACTTCCACTCCAAGAAAGAACTTCATCTTGCCCATGTCTGTCATCTCAAACTCCCTTTGCATTGATGACTTAAACTCCACACACATCAACTCATCATTTCCAGTGAATATTAGATCATCAACATAGAGACTCACCACCAACATCTTGTTCTCAGATTTTTTTAAGAAAAGAGTATGATCGTAGCGGCTTTTCTGAAATCCCTCCTTCTTGAAATAGCTCTCAATTCTGCTGAACCAGGCTCGTGGCGCTTGTTTTAAGCCGTAGAGAGCCTTCTTCAGCCGGTAGACTTTGTCTTCCTCCCCTTCTCTGACAAACCCTTCAGGTTGATCGACGTAAACCTCCTCTTTTAGCTCTCCATATAGGAACGCACTCTTGACGTCTAGCTGATACACACACCATCCTTGTTGAGCTGCGACTGCCAAGAGACTTCTGATGATATCCCATCGAGCAACATGAGCATAAACCTCAGTGTAGTCTACGCCTTCTGTTTGTGAGTACCCTTTTGCAACTAATCGAGCCTTGCATTTTTCCACCTTTCCCTCTTCATTTAACTTCGTTTTGTAAACCCATTTTACACCAATTTTCTTCGCTTGCGGTGGAAGACGTACAAGCTCCCAAGTGTGATTTCTCTCGATGGATTGAATCTCCACTTCCATGGCATTCTTCCACTTTTCTTCTCTTGCAGCATCATAGTAATGCACTGGATCGTCATTGGAGATATACAAAGCGAAATTTGCCATAACTTCTTCCTCCTCTGTCTCCTCACCACTCACAAAATCACTCATTCAAACAGGCTGTTTCCTTGTTCTCTTTGACTGTTCACCATGTTCAGCAGTCTCCTCTGTTTCTGTTCCAGCACCGTTTTCTGCAGTCCCAGACTCTTCATTTTCTGCAGCTTCAGGTTCTCCTTCCTCATCATTTTCTTCTTCATCAGTCTCTTCTCCATCAAAGAGCCCATCATCTCCCCAAGTGAAGATGTTTTCTTCCGGCTTACTCAGCTTCCAATCCCACTTAGCATCCTCTTCAAAAATCACATCTCTGCTTATAGTGACCTTCTTTGTTACTGGATCATACAATCGATATGCTTTTGATTCTTCACTAACCCCAAGCAGAATACATTTGTGGCTTCGATTATCCAGCTTTATCCGCCTCTGTACCGGAATGTGGACGTGAGCAATAGACCCAAAAATTCTGAAATAATTGACCTTTGGTTTGATTCCTGTCCATCTTTCTTCTGGAACTTTGTCTTTTATGGCTTTAGTAAGACTCCGGTTCAGAACATGAGCAGTCCATCTCGCTGCATCTGGCCATAGACACCTCGGTATCTCTTTCTCACATAAAAGACAGCGCACCATGTTCATGATTGTACGATTCCTCCTCTCCGCTACTCCATTCTGTTGCGGAGTGTAAGCTGCCGTTAATTGTCTCTTTATCCCAAGCTCTCTGCAGAACTTGTTGAAGCTGTCGGAGGTGAATTCTCCTCCCCTATCTGTACGCAACCCTCGAATGACAGTCTTAGCTTCGTTTTCCATAGTGTTTTTAAAAACTTTGAAGGTCTCAAAGGTTTCTGATTTTTCTGCGAGAAAGTAAATCCAGGTTTTTCGAGAAAAATCGTCAACAAGTACCAGTAAATACCGTTTCCCACTGTGAGAGGTTGGAGTGATAGGTCCACATAAGTCCGCATGAATCAGCTCCAATTTTTCGGTTGCTCGCCACTTGCTCTTCTTCGGGAATTTGCCTCTTTGTTGTTTTCCCACATTACACACCGTGCATACCTTGGTCTCATCTTTAAAGTTTGGTAATCCTTTTACCATACCTTTCTTCTGCATAGCTTGAATGGACTTGTTATTGAGATGCCCAAATCTCCTATGCCATAGTGTTCTCAAGTCTTCTTCTTCCATCTTGAGACATGTCTCAGAAATCGATTTGTTTTTGGCATAAACCAGAAACATTCGATTTTTCGTCATCTGTGTCTCCATGATCAGGCCTCTTTGGCGATGATAAACTCTGCACTTCCCGTTTTCAACGATAAATTTCAACTGCTTTTCTTGCAGTTGTCCAATACTCAGTAGGTTGCTAGTGAGATGAGGGATATAGTACACTTCAGTTATGACTTGTGTAATGCCCTCAATTTCAAGTCTGATCTTCCCTTTTCCTTCAACCATCATCTTTGAGTTGTTTCCCAAACGGACTGAATGCTTTAAGTCTTCATCCAGTTCCACAAACCATGACTTTTCTCCTGTCATATGATTAGAGCACCCAGAATCTAGGAACCAAGCTTCTTCTTTTCCTACAGCTTTGCTCATGTCTGCATAAGCCATCAACAGCAACTCTTCCTCTTCATCAAACTCAACAAAGTTTGCCTTCTCAGTACACTCAAATGAGTAGTGTCCTTGTTTTCCACAATTGAAGCAGCTTATGGCTGATCGATTTACAAAAGATCTGCCTCTCCCACGTCCTCTGTAGCTGCTTCTTCCTCTTCCTCTCCAATTTCCTCTCCCACGAGCACTCCTTCGCTCATTTTCAACTTGCAAGACATGTTCTTCACTCTTCTTCTCAGTCACCTTGCTCTCATGTATCTGCAGGGACGCTTGCAATTCATCAACAGAGAGTCCATCAATGTCCTTTGATTATTCGATGGAGCAAACCACAAAATTGAAATTCTCAGTGAGGCTCCTAAGAATCTTCTCAACAATTGCGACATCATTCAAGTTTTCTCCACAATTCCTCATATCGTTTGCTACCTCCATGAATCTCCCGAAGTATGCTTCAACCTTTTCTCCAATTTTCATCTCCAGGTTTTCGAACGATCTCCGCAGCCTTTGAAGCTATGCCCGTTTCACTCTAGCCGTTCCATGGTGTTTGGTTTTCATGGAATCCCACAACTGTTTGGCCGTCTCCTTCTGGGCAATGGTCTTCAATATGGCTTTATCGATCGATTGGAAGAGATAATTTTTGGCTTTGAGATCTTTGAGCTTCGCTTCATCAAACGCCTTTTGTTGTGCGGGGGTAGGGTTTGCAATCAGATCTCCAGGGCCTGATTCGACGACGCTCCAATACTCTTTGAAACGCAGAAGGTTCTCCATAACGAGGCTCCAATGATCGTAATCTCCATCGAACTTTGGGACCGCCGGCATCGAGAAATTCCCAGCTTCCGTCATCTCTCCGATACTCACTTTCGTGGATCTCAGGCTCTGATACCAGATAAAGGAAATAGAAATCAATTATTGCTCTCAATAAGAAATAAGGACTGAATGATTCTCTGTGTTGATTAATTGAGGAAGAGAAGAGAACTCCTCTGGCTTTATAATAGCCTTACAACGAAGATGAGAAACTTCCAGAATAAAAGAAGGAAACAAATTGAAATAGAGAAATACTTATTCAACTCCTAAAGACTCCTTAATTTATTCACCTTTGGACAAATACCCAACACATGTAACATCAGCATTTTGGAAATTATAACCTTTTGGGCTTCTTCGCCTCCTAAGTTCTCACTTAACTCAATTTATTTTGCAATCCTTTGTCCGATTGAATCCCCTCTTCATACGATTTCCATGGAAAACACAAGTCACAGAGAGAGAAATCGAAACGGAGGAGATATCGCAAACAGAGGAGAAGTGACAAAGATTCAGAACCGGTGCGGAAAGGCGTCTAGCTCGATGAAGGTTCGTTTATGGAAATCCTAACATCGATATTGTGAAAACGCTTCTGTACTTACTTTCCTCTTCTTATCCTTCTCCTAAATGTTATTCCTCCGTAGATAAGATCTTCGGTGGATTTCTCTTCCTCTTTTGAAGCTTGAGGACAAGACAAAGAGACTACGGACGACTCAGTCAAAAGTGATCGCAGCTACTGCCAGAAGATTAGGTAAACATCAAACTTACCCTTTAAACTTCACATGTTTATGCTTCACCCTTTTTTACTATCGAATTATCAACTTTCCTTCTACACACAATTAAAGTTTGCCACCACCTCCGTACAAAAATCTTATGTTTATAATTTTCCTTTTACCTTAAATATAACCAACAAGTTAAAAAAACTAGAGCAGAAGAGAAGAGAGTGGATTTAAGCATGGAGAAGCATATGGCCTCAGTTGGCTTTGATGAACACAATTACTACAATTTTTAAAACATGATTTTGAGAGTTGTTATTATATTTTAACGTACGGCAACTCAGTTCTTACTTTTTTCGTCTCTTTGCCTTTAAGGTTAGATGAAACTGTGATTCGCAAAGAAACGGAGAGGGCCCAGACAAAGATGAAGCAAAATACGAAGTCTGAATCTAATTTTCCTGTAGCTTCGAAGATAGAGGCAATAAGTTTTTCGCTTAGTCTTACAATCTAATGTTCTCTACAACTGTGTGCTTTACAATGGGTTTCATGCAACTAAAAATTATAAAGTCTTATTTCTTTTTCCCAATCATTTTCAGTAACATATACTACCCCGGTGGAGATTCCGACATTCATGCGAAAAAGGAATTGCTATCGCGAGAAAATGTCGCATGTATGGTGACCCGTATGTTTATGTCAGGTTTGTTTCCGTCTATGATCTAATTTTCCACCGTGTCTCACGTTATGAAAGTCAATTTCCTAAATTTTCCAGCACTTATGTATTTGAGACTCATATCAAAGCTTATAATACATATGTTCTCTCTGGTTTGTAATGCCTAATGCAAAAATGTTGATAAGTAGATGCAATTTTTAGAAAAGGTTTGTGATTCTAAAAAAGAAAACCTATTGAAGATTATATTCTTCTCCATGTTTGTTGGTTTAATTACCACCAATTGTTGATTCAAAATAAGATGGCCTGCTCTTACCTCTGTGGACTACACTGCAAGAGATTGGCTTCATAGTTGAGGTATAACAATTGCGTAAGAACCAAACTTGGAAGCCAATGAACTGGGGATCTCTGATTATGAAAATACAAAGTAAGGTCAAACATGTTCTCCTCTTACTTATTATTAGATTCGTAGACTATTTGTCAATTATATAGTAAGTCAATATCACTCATAAAAATTATTTTCTTTAAAAAACACTAAATTCTCATTTCCATTAGGATTTCAAAATCAAGAAGAAATACATATACTTGCAACGAGAAGCAGCAAGAAAAGAGCGGAAGATCGTTGTTGGGAGTCATCATGAACATTTGATATTGGCGGTAAGAAGAAGGTAACGTTAGATAAGACGGAGGCAGAGGAGCCAGCAAATGCGTCATGATATCCTGAGTTGTCTGATCAGACTCTACACAAGATTAAAAGCGAGACAGAGAAAGTACTTGGAGCGGTGACAAAGAGGAGGACGTGAGGACTAAACCTGAGAGAGAAGTTTTAATGCATAGTTAATGTTAGAATTATGCCTATGAAGGTTGCTCAAGTGATTATTAGTGAGCTTGAATCACAAGGGACACCAAAGAGTAACTTTGATCAACTTCTCTCATGAACCCAAATCGTCGACCCTCCATTAGCATATGCTACTTTAAGATCCGCACATCGGGAATGAGAAATATAGAAGCTCTTCCCCTACCAAATCCATCGACGATATAACCTAAAGAAAGATTGGCTACACCGGTGTTGGTTTCGACGTTTCCAGTGAAGTCGACAAGGGGTTTTCAATTTAGATTTGCCGTGAATGACGTAGGCGACAGATCTAAATGGCTTCTGATCAACAAGCTGACGAGAAATGGTCTGGAGAAAGAGGATGCGGATTTGGGCGTTCAGGCACACAGTTTATTGCAAGACGTTTTGTATGCGTTGGTTAAGATGATGATAGTATGAGTAAACATTATTCTCTACAGAAACTCGAGAGGGTGTTGCATTCATAGGCATTTTTGGTATAGTTTATGATGCTGGAAATTCGTTTTTACCCAATCGTGCAATGGTTTTTTTTATCAGCAAACATTTGAAGTTTCTTAGATTTCTTTGTGCCAAATATTGTTTATTAATTCATGTTTGGTTCTGTTTTGGTGTTCGATTTTGCTAATTGGTGTCTCTGTCCTTATTTTACAAGGTACGTCTTCAACATTCACAATAATGCTTTGTAAGTTCTAAAATGTGTAATATATAACTGGCCTTTATGCATGAATTAGTGAATATGGTTTGCTAATAGATTGAGTTAAATTAAGACATGCCTTCATGTTCAGTATTTGTCGTGAATTTTGCTATCAAGTCATTACTGTTTTGAATTTACACATTTAACCAAATATAGCAACAGACGCAGGACTAATTGGTCTTCAACGTTTGTTTCTGATAAATCCAGATTCGTAGAGACTATGACTCATGTAATCTCAGGAGATGTATGGCATAGCGTGTCGCATATGATCCAGGTTTATAATTTCTTCACCTAAGATACATGTCTTATTTTCTCCCTCATTCGTGCTTCTGCCTTATATTTTTAAACCGGAAAACATAAATACTTGCATCAGGGTTTAGGATTTAACTTTGCACTCAAAAGATGTGTTGAGGTACACAAGATAACACATATTTTGCTTAGTGCTATACAAATATTTGGCACCTGACTAGACTCTTATTTTAATATTTTGCACACAAAAATATTACACTGACGTCGTTGTCATCTTCAGAGGTCTCTATATGGTGTCACGCTCATAATCCTGGTAAAATCCCTAAATTATCATGTTTTGCTCACACTTTTTACTATGACTTAAGCTGTTTTGAAACTTTATCAAATCTGAAATTTCAATTTATGCATATTTGACAAGCATAAATTCTTGGTGAGACAATCAATCACATAGTCTACTCCAAAACCATGAAAGATCAGGTTTCTGTTATTCAGTACCTGTTATGTCCACTAATTTACAATTTCATTTTGAATGACTCTTATCTTCTACCTTTTATAATGTTCTTTTTGGGATAAAATGTGAATTTTATTACCAAAAAAAACGTTTATAGTTTACATATGCTTGGCGTAGCTATCCGTTACATTAGACTCCAAAAATATATATAAAAAGCCTAAATAGAACGCATATAATATTTCATATGCGTTCATCTGACAAACACTTTTGCCTCTCAATATTGCTCAATGACTATTCATGTCTCCGTCTTCATGTCTCTGCTTCATATCTCATGACTCTCATTCTCTTTTGTGTTATACTAAATCTTTTTTTTTTGGAATCTTGATTATCATGTCCTCCAAACACAAGTTACAATTTAGCGATAATTTCTTAAACAATTTAAAGCTATTGAGCAAAGATGGTTGCTGGGGATATGGATGTCAAACCAACAAAGGTGACTCTGCTAAGTCATGTCAGGACTAATATAAAGCAAAACTCTAATGGTAGATACATTTTACTTTAACTATTGCAGGCGATTTCATTATTGGTTTGTAATTAAAATTGAAAGTCTGGAAGCTTACAACTCTAGAAAGAGTACAAGTTTATCTCTTTTAGCATGTTCTCAATTTGCTAATCACAACACTGCTTTTTTGTTACATAGCTTTGTAAAGAGCAAAGAAGAGCTTATTGGGGAGTAAGAGATTACTCCGAACAAAGTAAACAAAATAGGTGAAGACCGTCAGTAATTTAAACTGAAATAAGGTAATGTCCCATATTTCTAAATTATAAGCTAACTAAAATCATACATACTGGTAAATGGGTATGAAAAAGTTTGTTTCTTTGTGGTATTGTTCGATTACTACCTCAAGTTCATATACTCTTGGCCAGTTGATATCAATGTCAATAAAATAATGAACGAATATGTGTACTACTATTCAGGTCTTTTCTGATTCAAAAAATTCAGTTTCTGTTTCGTGTATAAAAGGTACTTTTTCACACTTTCAAATTCTGTTAATTCTACAATTGTGTTCTATATTTGTGTAACTTTTTGAAATCTTATTAATATTGAGCGACGAGTGTTCAATATAAACTTTCAAGTATACATTCAAAACAGTGAGTAGCTTAACACCGGTTTCAGAAATTAACCTTATATTCCAACTAGCTGAACAATGACATTTTTTTTATTAGACTGAACAAAGACAATTTGCGATTGTAAAGACGACTGAGCAATAATATTTTGCTAAGAATTTTTTTCCCCTTTGGAATTGTGATTGTGGAAAAAAGTCCTTTGGATTTTTTATGTAACCAAATATAAGAGTTTAAGATCTTAAATTTTAATATGTATGAAATTGTTTTAACCTCGCCTGCTAAGTACTATTACGAGCAAACATAAAAAGCAAGGTAAAAGGTTGTCAATATATATAAACAGAAAATGGTTGTCAAAAGTATAAACACAAAATGTTATATCGTCATACTTCTATAATTTGTTTGACTGGTTCGTTGCACTGAGAGTTAAGAATGTTGAAAATACTACTAGAGAAGTTGTTGATGCAGTATTTCCCCTTACAAATATTTCGTTTTGAAGATAGTTACTAATATTGGTTCTTCGCATTTCTTTCAGATTCTCTTGCGCAAAACTAAAGGATATATGGGAAAGGAGCAACTTTGTTAAAGATAGAGAAGAGACTAACATAGAGTAAAAGAGGATTTAGCAGAGATATTTGGTCTTCATGAGACAAGGCCAGCTGGTAAGAACCTTTCTTTTGCTTTCAACATTTGTTTTAAAAAAAAAACATTTGTTAAATTTTCATTATATTCCAGTTTATCAATAAACAATTTAAAATTTATTCTTTTTTTAAGGTTCCGGTGGAGAACATTAATCATTCGATGCAATGCACTTGAAATTGGAGAAGAAGTTTTCGAGAGTTTTATTTTTTTCGTATACGTTTCCGAGGAAATTATTGAATTGGTATGAACAGAAGCCGTTAGTCATTAGCTGTGTGATACGAAGATAAAATAATAGACAAAAAGAAGCAACATAAATAAATAAACAATAGGAAATTTTAACTTTTAAAGATTGTGTTTAAACCAAAGAAATTAACGTTTTAGTATTATCAAATTCCAAATAGCCGATGAATCAAATAGTTTTTGGAGATAAAAAGATGCATAAATATATATATGCAAATAATTATACTGAATTTATTTTAAAATTATTGGTAAAGAATGAGGTAAAGGATAACTAAAAATATATGTCGCCAAAAACTAAATCGTGAACTTATGTTGTATATATTTCATTTCAGATAAATTTTATGTTGTATATATATTTGAATTAATTTTAAATCTTAATTCTGTAATTTTTATGTTTGGCAACTTATCATTTATCTATTTTTATATTTGATAAACATATAAATTTCTTTTGAATCTACATAATCACAAACACTACCACGACACAATTTTATTCAAACCAAAATATCAAACAAATCTGTAAACAACATATCCGGGCGTAGCCCGGGACATCTCCTAGTTCTAATTAATAGGAGCTGTTTGGGGCTCGTAGATGTGTCCACATCAGCAAAAAAACACACTCTATAATCATGCCACGTCAGCAGCTTCAAAAGTCCATAATTCAATAAAAAACTATTCTAAAACATTGAAACGTTTCTTCTTTCTCCTCGCCTACTCAAAACGTCTCTTTAGTAAATGCCTTTAAATCTCCATACGGACCATAACCGGTGAATCTAAAAAAACCATTGTCTCTTCTTCTTATCGATCTTCTTTCTACAACAATACAGACGACCTTCCAACTGAAATAATCGTCCAATCACAGCAACTCTTAACCATTAGCCTCTTCCCATATCAGTGAAGCCAATGAAAAATACGATTGAAGAGATCCAGACAACGTTTGATGTTGTGTTGACCAAACGAAGCGGAGGAGATGCGGGAATCACATACAGACCCGCTCCACCAATACAAAGAGGATCGCCTTATGTACGACTGTCTTTATGAAATGTAATTTCTGGAAAGGCGCCTCCATTATACATATTCAAAGTGACAATCACTGCTTCATGGTCTCTTTGGATCCACCACTTTTTATGTAGTAGGTCGTGATGAACGATTGGTTGTTTAGTTTAGGGTTTTGTAACAAAATAAATAAATCAATAAAATTACTTAAGTGTTGCTAAACGGCCGATTATTTCCTGATTTGCATAGTGAATCAAATTTCAAAATGGTGAAGAGAAACTCCCATCGTGTCCTCCCTCCTGCGTAAGAATCTCTATCCGCCAATTCATTGTAAACCAGATAGTTTCTAAATACTTATTTACTTTGCTCAAGTCTATATATATATATGAGTTGTTCGATACTTTGATGATGCGTGTTAAAAATTATGCCTACATATGTGAGTTGTTTGATAGATTGCCAATGAGAGCTGTCATCGCTGGAAATAATTGGAGATGGGACCTCGCTATAAATCTTCGCCATGAAAGTTAACTAAGACTACGGCAAACATGAAGTCCACTTCCAACAAGGCAATAACCATCAGATTCAAATTTTCAAGGATGTTTGATTCACTGCAAAAACAGTTGACATGGCTTCTTTAGCTCGACTAATTGGGGATATTGAGTCATCAACATATCTTTGCTTAATGTTTTGCTGGATTCTCATTTAAAGCTTCACCAATTTACCTTGAATCCTCAGTTTCCCTCAGCCAATTTGTCACCAAAAGCAGCGAATGGTGGCGAGACATAGACTTGAGCCTTCACATTATATCACCAAAGGTGGAGCGTTGTTCCAAAAGGCAACTCTTCTAATAGAAAATATAATGTGATTCCGCTATTGCCACAACCTATAGGGCTACAAGCCTACAACAAGCCAATTCACATGTAAAGGCATGGCTAATATTATTATGTTTAGTTATTACTTATTTGTTGCTTTCAATGTCGTACATTCCGACCTGCCTTCGCATGGTCATTTTTGAATGAGTTTAACTCATAACTCACTCTACTTTTATTGTTTAATGTTTTCCAAAAGATTCAGATTTGTGTTAAGCCAGATTTCCAAATCATTTTCTATTACTACAGAATTTTAGATGTTATGATTTGGGAAGGTGTGAGATAACTTCTGGTGGCTTTGACCAAGTGCAAATCAGAGACGCATGTATTATTCATTCAGTACATAGATTTTACTACAATCTAAGGAAATACATAGACCGTGTTTCCTCCTAGCCTGAGACTCTAACTACTCTTAGATAAGATAAGTACAGATAACGATCTTCAAAACTTCAATTTATCAGGGAAACAATGCTATGGTATAAATATATATTGCAAAACAAATGAAAACTTAGCGAAATCAAATATTAGTCGAGGTATATAATTTCTTTACAAAAATTTTAAAATCAAGGCATTTCAATTTTACAATTTAATTGCTAACTATAAACATCAGTGATATTTTTAAAATAACAATTACTGAAAAATTCTAAAGAAACGTGAAAATATAAAAGTCAGACTAAAACATATTAACCAACAAGATATATTAAACTATTAAATTTCCAAGTTTTTAAGTCTAATTTGATGCAAAAACAAAAACAAAACAAAAACAAAAACCCGGTTTGAATAATTCAAATATACAATGTATATAAAAAGATGTTCACAACTTTGATCATAAGTTGTTGGTTTCATTAGACCAAAAAAAAAATGCTGTTCTGTTTCAACTTGCCTTCATGTGTAAACATGTTTGGTCCTCTTTTTCTTTATAGGAAATTCAGTTCTTCCACCGAAAATCTCAACCCATAATCGATTCAAAAGAACTTTATTTGTCTAGAGATCATTCTCCAGATTCCAGCGTTTAGATAAGTCTTTATCCAAATAAAAGATCTGACGTTTTGATTTTAGGCTGTTGACTGGTCATAATAATAATTCTGATTTGTGTCTTTATATTAACACTTTTGTTTGGTACCCAGAAGAGTGGTTCAAACTATAATGCTTTTTTATCTTCTATTTGTATGACCTTGAATTTTGTTTAAAGGTTTGGGAGAACAACACCTACCGTTATAGGAAAGAGCTGAACATCTTAGCTTAGCAACATGACTGTATACATAAAAATTCTGTCCACATAGCAAAGGATGACAAACTTCCAAAGATTAAAGAAGTTAAAGACAACAAAGAAAATAAGGTGTTATGAAATAATACTATACCATCGATCGTATTAACACAAGTGATTAATCTTATAATAGGATAAAATATTATATTGAGTTGTGTTTGATATGAGATCATAAGACATATATATAGTGGTAATATTAGCATAATGCTAACACCAACATAATGTAAACTTTCATAGTCTTAATCTATTACATAATGGAAATATACTAAAAATAATATCGGGATCTAGAATATTTTTTTTCGGGTTTCACGGGCTCCACTTCATAGTTGGGTTGATGGTCCAAAGTAGATGGTCCGCAAGATATACATCTTGTTCCCCAAGTTATTTCTAATAACAAAAACAAACTACATTTACAACCATAAAAGTGAAATCAACGAAAGAACTATATTTTTAAGAATGTTTGAGGTCGTATGGCACACAAAGTACTTAACGAAGTTGTGGGTTTGATGAAGAATGGACCCAAAAAGAATAAAGAACATGGAGAGAAATTTGATTATCTGGCCAAAGCTCGAAAGTGTTAAATGGAAAACGACATATATCTTATGTCGTATAAGATAATGGACAAAAAAATAGAACATGAACAAAAAAATCGACTAAAACATAAGTTTTCATGCGAACGTATGATAATAAAAATTATTATTGAGTTTATAACAAGTTAACAATTGTGTAATAACATGCAAAGATGTATAAAAAATTATTGGAACATTGATATTGTAGGAAAAATATTTAATTAAATCTATGACATGTAACAAGCCAATGTTAAGATTACAAAACTACTAAATAAATCAATTTTGTTTCTGCAAATCCTCCTTATTTATTTGTTCAATACTATTTTTTGAAATTAAAAAATCATATTTGATAAAAAAAACAAAAGAAGTATATATATTTATTACTGTGTATTTAAATAGTTTTCAAATCCAAATAATTTATCCTCTTTAAACCCAATATGTATTTCTTTTATATATATTTATAAAACATACCATCGTCTTTCTTTTAATAAAATCATATTCGACATAAATATTATTGAATAAATATACATTCAAAACTCAATATTTAAATTTTTTACCTTAATTATGAAATTCTCCATTTTCTTTTTATTTGGAGCTTCTAAAACACTGCCACATCAGCATTTCAAAATTATTCTAAAACACTGCCACATCAGCATTATTCCCATGTTAATAATCGTATTTAAAAAATGTATTAACTACGCAAATTTAGTGGGTGATTGGGAAGGACTTTGAAGGCGGTGACTTAATTTTTAAAAATTTAAAGTCAAAATTATCTCAATCACACTTTAACTTTCCTAAAATCACTCAAAACTCCTAAAATTTCTCACAGTTTATATATATATATATATATATATATATATATATATTTTTTTTTTGTTCTACGTTTATGATTTTTTTTTTAAAGTTCACAACTGATGACTTTTAATTTTTTTTAAGTCACAGCCATATTTAAAAAAAAAAAGTCACAGCAATTTTTTTAAAAATTTATTTTACCACCATAGCCAAAAATAAAATTCAAACCAATCACCTCCTTACTTATAATTTAAGCATGAAGAAGAACAGTCAAATAAGACAAAAAGCCCAACTAAAAGCAAATCTAAAGTACAACCCAAATGACAATGACTTAAGATTGTCAACCGTCTTCTTCTTTTCGAAATCAGTCGCCGTTACCATTTCGTCTGCTATGTTGTCCAGTTATTGCTTTTAATTCAATTATCTTAATGGACACTTCTTTCATATTGATGACCTCTCATTGGGAAGCATATAAACCAGACCATTGAATCATCATATAGCAAGGTATTGCTCTATATGCTCTTCTGATTCTCAAAATAAAAGAAAAGTAAAAAATTAGCGATCATGAATGTGGAAGATCTGGTTCGTCACTTTTAAAGCCAATAAAATCCATTGACAAGTGGATACGGAGATGACAGAGACGCATGGTAATCAAGTAGATTAAGTTTATGATTGTTATGATTTAGTGTTATAGTAGGCTCTGTTTCTGTTTTTTGGTTCAGTATGGGCTATAGCAGGTCACATTCTACAGAGCATCTACAGACAAAGGAGAAACTCGGGTTAAGAGCGCATCCATAAACCATTCCCAGAGTCTATGCATCCAACACGAAACAAATCAACAATCAGGTAAACTATGTTATAGTGAAAAAACCTCTGTTTTCTTTGGTGATTTGCTCTCGAAAAGGTTTTGTCTTTCATCTTTTAATTAAGCCCCTGATTTAGAAGTTGCATATTTTTTTAGAAGAATTCCTTAAAATACCACTAAAATATGTTTTTGTTCCAAACATACCATTACTTTTTTTTTTTCCAAAAATACCACTAAAAGTTTTGTTTTTCCAAAAATATTACAAATACTAAAAATGAGTTTTAAGGATTTATAATTTAAATTTTTGGATTTGGGTTTAGTATTTTGGATTTAGGATTTAGATTTTAGGGGTAAAGGTTTAATTTTGAGGGTTTAAAGTTTAGTTTAATTTTGTGGTATTTTTAAAAAAATAAAACTTTTAGTGGTATTTTTAGAAAAAAAACTAAATGATAATATATTTGTAACAAACTTTTTTTTGTGGTATTTTTGAGAATTGTCCATTTTTTTATCGTCTCTTTTTCCCTCTCTCCAAAACCTTTAGATGCTTCAAATGATAATGTGGAGAAGATGGTGAAAGGTCTTAGATGACCAAGAACAGGAAAAAAAGAAATCTAGAGGAAAGAAAAAGTAGCGTAAGAGAGAAGATAAAAATTCAGAAAACAAAGAAATGGCCATTTTAAAAAGAGAATCGATAGTTTATTTGTAAATTACACATTGCGGATAAAAAATCACTAAAGTCTTCTCGCTTTACACATTCTGTATATTCGTTGTTCCTCGCACATTCTGGAATAGTATGGGTGCCTATATTAAAATGCAAATGTTTAACAAAACTCTTTCTACATAAAACTGGTTTAAGTGTTTTCCAACAACATTTAAACTAGGCAATTAAGATGATTTACCCTCCTTCACCTCCATCATTTTCAGTTTGTCATACCTTTGCTTCCATGTTTAGATCCAGATAAGACGCAACTGAGTGAACATAATTGACAAAATGGAATTATCAAGTCAGTTAAGACACTTGCATTTCCCTCCAACTAAATACTTTTTCTTGCTTATGTGAGCACAAAAAAAATGTCTTCTATTAAATCGAATTATGAGTTTGTAAAACCACATTTACCAAACATTATTTGTCAATGATCAATTAGCAAGACTTTACTTTGACATGCATATAATTATCTTTTTTCTTATCCAAATAGCGGAAATGCATACAAAACAACCCGTTTCATAAGATTCGATAACAAACAATTAAAAAGATGGTTAGTACGTTGAATTCATATTTTTTAAAACATGGAAAATTATAATTCGTAGTGTTCTACTATAATTTTCTATAAACTCAATACGAAATATTATAACCATTAATATAACGTATTTTATAGAACAAAACTAACATTAAAATATTAGCCTTAGTTTTAAAAAGTAAAAGATTTATATTAATGCTTATATTATTAACTACTACATTATTTTTGTGGTTAAACTGAACAAATACAATTTGCGATTGTAAAGACGACTGAACAATAATAGTTTGCTAAGAATTGTTTTCCCCTTTTGGAATTGTGAATTTGGAAAAAAGATCCTTTGGGTTTATATGTGACCAAATATAAGAGTTTATCTGTGACCAAGTTTAAGATCTGAAATTTTAATATGTTTGAAATTATTTTAACAGGTTTAACCTAACTTGACATGTACTATTACGAACAAACATAAAAAGCGAGGTAAATAGTTGTCAATATAATATAAACACAAAATAGTTGACAATAGTATAAACACAAAATATTATATTCGTCATATTTCTATGATTTGTTTTACTGGTTCGTTGCACTGAGAGTGAGAGTGAAGAATGTTGAAAATACTTTCAGAGAAATTGTTGACCAATTAAAAAATGTGATCACATTTGGAATAAAATGCAGTAGTTCCCCTTGCAAATGTTTTTTTTTTTTAAGATGGTTACTAACATTGGTCCTTGGCATTTTTTTCAGATTCTCTTGCGCAAAATTAAAGGATATATGGGAAAGGAGTAACTCTGTTAAAGATGGAGAGGAGACTCAAATAGAGTAAAAGAGGATTTAGCAAAGATATTTGGTCTTCACGAGACAAGGCCAGGTAAAAACCATTGTATCTTTTGCTTTCAATATTTATTACATTTTTATTCTATTCCAGATTATCAATAAACAATTAAAAATTATTCATTTACTAAGGTATTGATGGAGAGTAATCATCCAATGCAATGCACTTGCAATTGGAGAAGTTTTGGAGAGGTTTATTTTCTTCCGTATACTTTTTCGAGGGAATGGTTGAATTGGTATGGACAAAAGCCGTTAGACATTAGTTGTGTGATACGAAGATAAAATAGTAGATAAAAGGAGCAACATAAATAAATAAAAAAATAGAAATTTTAACTTTTAAGGATTTTGTGTTTAAACCAAAGAAATTAACGTTTTGGTATTATCAAATTCCAAATAGTGAGATAAATCAAAGAGTTTTGGAGAAAAAAATATACATAAACATATGCACGCAATTATAGTAAATTAATTTTAAATTTTTTGATAAGGAATGAGCTACAGAATAACTAAAAATATATGTCGCCAGAAACTAAATTGTGTACTTATGTTGTATATATATTTCACATTAATAAATTCTGAATTTTAAACAATTCAAACACTTTAGGGAAGAGATCAAATTATCATTTTATCTATTTTTATATTTGATAAATATATAAATTTTTTTGGGATCCACAAAATCACAAACACTACCATGATACAATTTTGTTCATACCAAAATAGCAAACAAATTTATAAACAACATACCCGGGCGTAGCCCGGGACATCCCCTAGTAAGAGTAAAAGACCGATTGATACACAGAGTTTTAATCCTAAATTATCACTGCAAGTGCACATCAAACGAAATAGTATTTAGGGATCGAATCCACGAGAACCAAGTATCACACTACGATATGAATGAAACTAAGCTAAGATGGCAATATGGATGTTTGTTGTGATGCGAAACAAAATAACAATATAAAAACGGTGTGAAAATCAATTAAAAATAAATGTTAGGTCAATGGCATTTCGCAGGAATTCAGAGATCATGAACCAGACAATTATTCAAGGAACAATAAGCGCAGTCTTAAACTAAAACATGAATGTCTAACCAATCCACTGTCGTGGTATCAATTAATTTATCTAGCAACCTAAGAATCTAAATTGTCGTTTGATCTTAAAATTCTAAACAAGCATTAACAAGCAGGTTTGATATGTTCACAAATTGCCTTAACATCAGCTTTCATTGGCTAAGGACAATTTTCTCACCTATGTTCTATCAAGCAATCTATAACACTTTTGATGAATAGATTAAACCATAAATTAGAGATTAAGTGATCAATTTAATCTAAGCAATGAGAACAACGATAGGTGAAGACAAGATGATAAATCTCTATCTATGTCTGATTCAAATATTCATAAATTCTCTTGAAACCCTAAATCTAACTATGAAACTACTCAGACATGGATGCAGAGAAACAAGAAGGAGATGAAGAAAAACTCATAGTCAAATAAATAGAAATCCAAAGGGGTTCAGAAATCTTCTCAAGAAATGCAGTCAGAGATTCTTCTCCCCAAAGTTTACAGAGAAAAAGCTAAAAAGTCTAAAGAATAAAATAAAGCCTAGCCTCCAAGAGGCTAAAAATAAGGTATATATAAGTCTAAAATCGGATTGGTTCAAGATGGGATGATTCCAGGACGAAACAAGAAAGTTCAGAATTTCTTTTTTTTGTCTAGGTGTTGGCCCGGTCGGGCTGGGTTGGTGGCATGCTCGGGCTGAACTCCCTGCCAAATTGTTAGCATATTTCGTCCCTGGCGCGTTCGAGCTGGATGCTAGCCTGCTCGGGCTGACCTTTTATTTTCTGCACATGCTTCTTTTGTTCGTCAGACTGTCATGTCTTCACTAAAACTTTTATAACTTTCGATCGCACCGTTGGAATTACCTCACATCGCTTCCAAATGAAAGCTAACTCAATGATCTAGCTTGTGCCAAGATTTGAGCTCAATCCATTGGTGGAAAGTTCTTCAACTGATGCCAAACTTCTGAATTTCAACACGATCATGCATCTTCTTATTCCCATTCGCAACCAAAATGTCTTGTTTTCCTCCAAAACAGCTTGGAACCTGAAAATACTCTAAAAGACACAGAAAATACTCGATAAAATAGTGAATATCATGGTTGAAAACCGGTAAAAACCATAACATATCACTGATGGCAAGGAGAAGCGTTCATCGGAAGAAGAAACGTTTTTAAAGAGGGATACAAGTGTAAAATTTATTTGATGTGTAAAATTAAAATGTTTTGATTGGTTTTCAGATTCAAACTTTTGACGAAATATTCTGAAAATACAAAAAGTTAATGAAAAGACACTTGTGTTATTATTGTATTGTTTTAAAGTCATAATTAATGCGTTAAGTGTTTTTTATACCATTTTTAGTAGTTTATTTTGATAAAAGACCCAAATTGATGTAAATGGTATCAGTCTAATAGCTTAATTGGGAAGGGTATTTGCTGGAGAAAAAAAAGTATAAACCAAATAAGACCGGGGGGGGGGCTCAGACACGGAGTGCGATAGTACGGGGGCAAAATCCCATATCTCAATAATTAAGGGACTCAATTTTTATTTTAAAGATATTTTTCATAAAAATTAGATAAATTTTTTTTTCAAAAATAGAAAAGGATTCATACAAAATGAGAAATTTTTTTAAATACCATTAAAATAAATTTTTGTTCCAAACATATCATTATTAGTTTTTTTCAAATATATTATTAAAATTTTTATCTTTTCAAAATACCACAAACGCTAAAAATAATTTTTAAGGATTTATTATTTAACTTTTGGGAAAATTCTCAAAAATACCACAAAATAAGTTTTTATTCCAAATATATCATCACTTGTTTTTTTCCAAAAATATCACTAAAATTTTTCTTTTTCCAAAAATACCACAAATTTAAAACTAAACTTTAAACTCTCAAAATTAAACCTTAAACTCTAAAAATTAAATCCGAACCCAAAAATTTTAATTATAAACCCTTAAAAATCATTTTTAGTGTTTGTGGTATTTTTGGAAAAACAAAATTTTTAGTTGTATTTTTGGAAAAACCCCAATGAAGATATATTTGGAACAAAACATATTTTAGTGGTATTTTAAGGAATTCCTCTAAATTTTTTGGGTTTAGTATTTTGGGTTTAGGTTTTAGTTTTTATTGTTTAGGGCTTAGTTTTAAATTTGTGGTATTTTTGGAAAATAAAATTTTTAGTGGTATTTTTGAAAAAAAAATCAATGATGGTATATTTGGAACAAAAAATTCTTTTTGTGGTATTTTTGAGAATTGCCCAAAAAAAATATATGTAATTTTATGCTTTCATAACAAAATATACCAAATAAATTCACATAACAAGTTTTAAAAAATTATTTAGCAAAAAAATCAAATTTAAAGGACCCAGTTTTTTGTTGAGAAATTTCTTAAAATACCACTAAAATAAAATAAAAATTCAAACATAAGATCACTAGTTTTTTCCCTAAAATACCATTAAAATATTTTTTTTTCAAAAATACCACAAATATTAGAATTTAGGGTTTATAATTTAAATGCTTGGATTTCAGTTCAATATTTTGGGTTTAGGATTTAGAGTTTAATTTTTAGAGTTTAGGGTTTAGTTTTGAGAGTTTAAAGTTTAGTTTTAATTTTGTTGTATTTTTGAAAAAAAAGAATTTTTAGTGGTATTTTAAAAAAAAATTAATAGTGGTTTATTTAAATATAAATTTATATTTATGGTATTTTTAAAAATTGTCTAATTTATTTTATCCTAAATCCATAATAATTTTGAGGCAGCTCTGAATAAGATTAACGAGTATGCGTGCCACTTTAATTGGAACTTATAACTATTAAAAACTTGAATCACTATCACTACATGGTGGGAAGTGGACACAACAAGAATCGTTAATGCTATTGACCTCCCAAGTGGCTAACCTACGTATCCGGACATCTACATAGTTGGCAAAGGTGGAACATCTAAAATCGTGTGCCACTTCAATTATATATTTATACATCTGAGTGTGTGTGTGTGTGTATACCAACAATAACGTGTATATGCAATAAGATTCGAATGTAGCAAAATAACCATACCTAATGAGTAATGATGGACCACCATCCAAAAAAAAAAGGGTTAAATTATTACCAACATAAACCTACGGCCCGAAATTAATGTTGGCATTTGTCACTTTATTTCAAAGAAGAAGAAAAGGGATGAAAATAAACAAATTGGTCGAATTTTAAAACCAGACTAATCAAAATACAGCAATTAAAAAAAAATTATTTCGAGTTTGGGTTTAGTTTTAATCAATTCTTTTAGTTCTTATATAGCTTAAAGATATTTTTTTTTTTTGAGAAAGAAGCTTAAAGATATTATTATATCAAAGATAAATCTGAATCTAGAGTGAGTTGAATTTGATATAATTTTTATTTTTATTTGAATTTTGAAATGATGTTTTTGGGTGTGTGTGTGATTCAAATCTCTATGTGAAACAAAGCAGATCCAAAATATAAAATCAATTTTTTAACATTTTACACGAAGCAAAAACTAAATCTCTGATAAGTTATATCGTATAAGACGTGATTGATATTCACAATCACTTAATAACATACCTTCAAACATAAATGACAATCAGAGTAGATAAAGCCATCTAAGTATATTTTGATCGTTTTAGGATATGCATGTGAAAGAAATATTTAAATACTATTTTTAAGCGAAACCTATAAAACAGAAAAAAATTAAAGTCTTTATTTATGGTGTCCAGGTTTTCCAAATACATAATTTGGTTATCCCAAATACCAAAAAATAATTGAAATTTGATAGTTATTATATGCGCTTTAACTTTTTTTAAAGGTTAAAACCCGATTCAACCTCGATCATTTCGCATAATTTGGCCATGTCCAAGAAAACATAATTTGGTTATTCCAAGTATGCACTAATTACATTAGTCCTTTTTTGTTATGCTTGTTCTATTCATTTATTTTGCACCGTCTATTATGGTATCACCATTCAACCTCTTCTACTACCCAAAATGTATAAATGTATTAACGAATTTAGTACTGTTTCTTCGTTATTTAGCAAGGTACTGCTATACATGTGATCTAGCTTTGGAAGAAAACAAAAACTCAAATGAGGATTATAAGAATAAAGGAAAAAGACATGCATCAAGACTCAAAAGTCTCAATAACCTTAAGATATTTTCTCCATCCATAGATCTCTATAAAATTTGCCTTTAATTTAATATAGGCAGTGAGAAAAAAAAAGTACATAGAAAAAGAGAACCAGCATTTGCATTTAGCTTAGATATTTAATTCGACAAGAGAAGAGAGGAGAAGATTTTTTTTTTTTTTTTTTTTCTGGCTATTCAAGCTAAACCAAGATTTAAATATGAATCCATTACTTATCTCAGCATTTTGGTTTCCAATTGGTAATACTGCGCAAACGCATAATGAAAAAAATAAAAAAACTAAGGAATAAAATAAAAATTACAAATTTAAAAGTTGTAGAATAAAATTATTGTATGATTAGATAAATATGCGTAACGGCAGAATATAATACAAAATTATCGATATATACATATACTTAAGAAGCAAATATTTTTTTTTTTAAATGAATTTCAATTATTTTAAACGTTATTTGATAAAATATACAATAATACTAAAAGTATATTAAAATAAAAATTGTTAGAAAATTGGGACACATTTTAGCCATTTATTGGGACACAGTTTAGAAAATTGTTACAAAATTGGGACACATTTTGCATGAGTTAAATGAGAAAACCAGAATAAGTCAGCCATTTATTATAAAATAAACTATTCAATACTCTTTGTTTTATTTAATAGAATTTTATTTAAATTTTTAAATCAAAACGCAAACCATGTATTTTTGCGTTTTGTTTAGCATCTCACAGATTTTTCTGATTGGTAAAATACTTGCAGAATCGCGTTAAAATACAATATTTAACTATTCTGCGAGTTACCAATCAAAACTTTGTTATACTCATGGACTACTTGTTTAGTTGTTTTATGTTTATTTATAGGGTTGGCTGCGTATTTTCCCCTCTAGAAGTGCCAATAAAATAATTTATTTCCAGACTTTTTATCTCTTCATTTTACTACACAGACTATGTAAACCGATTAAAAAACTATACGAACTAATTATCTTTTTGAAATTGACCAAATGAAATTGGTTAGCTAAAACCATTGATTAAACCGTAATCACGGTTAAATAACCCATAATTGCGTTTAGGAAAACCGTTTACCCTGACCCGATTCATTTTACACAAACCCAATTTTTATGAGTCTAAAATCCTACACAAACCTTCGATTGTGAGTAAATTGATTTGGGGGAAAAATTAGGGTTCTTGAGCAAGGAGAAGATGCAGACGAATCCAGAAGATAGAGGCGCAACAAGCGGTAAGCGCTACGGATGAGCACCTACTCTTCGGGTTCTAGCTTCGTGACTGCGAGAACTCAACGACCACGAGGCATTCCGACCCGTTGCTGGTGCAGGGAGGATTTTAGACTCAGAAAAATTGGGTGTGTAAAACGAATCAGGTCAGGGTAAAATTATTTTCCTAAATGCAGTTATGGTTTATTTAACCGTGATTACGGTTTAATCGATGGTTTTAGCTTAACCAATTTCATTTGGTCAATTTCAGAGAGATAATTAGTTCGTGTAATTTTTTGATCTGTTTACATAGTCTGTATAGTAAAACGAAGAGATAAAAAGTCTGAGGAGAAATGGTTTTAGTGGCACTTCTAGGAGAAAATACGCAGCCAACCCAACCCTTATTTATATGGTAAAAGCTAATATTAGAGAAAAAGTAATAGACGGGAAAAAGATGATTGTAAAAAAAATAATTGTACCCAATTAACATTGAAACCCGTTATCGATAGCTCAGTTGGTGAAAACTAGCCACCTAATGTGATGAAGACATCTTGAGTAGCAAGGTTGGAGAAGAAGATCCATTGCTTGTACCTGTTGGACCAGTTACAAGAACCCAAGCTAAAAAGATGAAGGATGCACTTAATGGACTGATTTGTGAAGTTATAGACAAGGAGAGCATTCAAAAATCAATTGGTGATGTTAGCTATCAAGTCCAGCCTGTTTTGAGCATAATACAAGTACAAGAAGAGTCCAAAATAATCACTTTATTCTCTGGTCAAGAGAAGTGACGAAAATCAGAGATGAAGAGTCATTTGTGTTAAAATGAAGTTGCATGTGTTACTTCAACAAGTGATTATGGAGAAACAAAATTAGGATAACGAAGGAAGTCGTTTAAGTGAACTTCAAAAAGAAAATATTATTCAGAATATTAACGACCAGTTCGGAACTAATTTTAATTGGAAACACATAAAACATCATTTAGATTGTTTGAGGAAGCAATATAACTTTTATCAAAATAATTTAGAAGCTCCACAAAATCGAATTTTTGTTTACCAGTTTCATGCAAATTTTGGTTATTAGACCAATACATGGAGTAATAAACATAAATGACATTTATTTATGATGAATATTTATCTTTTAATTTCTTTCTGAGTTTTGTATTTTTTTTAGCATCTTTATTTTTTGGATTACATTTTATTTTGTCACATTATTTAAATTTTAAATAAATTAATATTGATCAAAATAAGTAAAATAGTTGTTTGTGCGAGATCCGTCGTTATATCAACATCCATATACAAATCCGACATAAGTTATATTTTTGACAAAAAATTATAATATTTAAAGTAACAACTACAACGTCAACAACTTTTATTACCAATCAGATTTTTGTTAATATTTAAAAGTAACAGTTACATTTTCTACATCCAAAATTTCTACAGCCAAAGTAACAGTTACGTAAATCGATTTGTCAAGAGTTAAACAAAGATATACGAGTAGTTACATAATAAAAAGTAAACATAATTTTAATAGGAATAAAAAAACTAATAATTTAGAAATATGTGAAAAATTAATTGAAAATTGAGTTAATTTTTTAAAAAAAATAGGAGAATCAAAATCAATAAATAAGTTGTACGCTTTTTTTATGAGCGGTTTCACATCGACGTTTTCAATCTTATTTTATTCATTTTTACGGACGATATAATTTTGTTTTCCATTTTTGTACGGTTTATAAAATCTTAAAAGAGTCAAAATAATTCAACTAAAACATGAGAATAAATTCATCAAAATTTAAAAAATGGATTAAAAAGTAATATTAATTCAAATAGAATAAAAAACTAATAATTTGAAAATTTGTGATAAAATTTAACTAAAAATCAAATAATAAAATAATCAAAGTAAATAAATAAATGTTAGGCTTCTGAATTAGTTATTTTGCATCAACGTTCTCAATTTGATTTTATTTAATTTTACGGGTGATTTAATTTTGATTTTTACTTTTAATTGATTAACTTTTTTTACAATTTAAAAAATATTAGATTACAAATCCGCATATATGCATATTTTTTATTTAGTACTTAAAATAGTTCATGTTTACAAAAAAAAAATTTTGCTCTATATAGCACAATTTTTTTTTATTATCCGTTTGTAAATAGCATTTTTTGTTGATTAATAAAATTTGAAATTTCAAAAAAAGATTTCATCTTATTTTATCAGATAATATCATGATACACTAATTTTACATATCACACGACATCCATATGAATCCAATGTAAGAAACACATCACTAATTTACGATTTTACCACTTTATTATTTACAAATTTGATAAAAACTTTTAATTATTTAGCAAATTAACACTTTATTTTCCTTCAATACAGTATGTCACTGTCAATTTCTCATATATTTATCGAAATTATAACTTTTTTATATAAAAAAAATGGGAATCCCATTCCCACATTCCCAAAATCCCATTAACATCATCCGAGAAGACAACAGCAAGGTGGGCGCGTGTCGAAACACGCGCTTGCAGCTGTCAACAGCCAATTTCCCTCTCCTTCTTCCCCCTTTATATCTTCTTCCGCTTCACCACTCTCTTCCTCTCTCACTCGCAATGTCGTCGCCGGCGATTAACCTCTTCTTCACTCTCTCAGTCCTCTGCTTTTACTACATCTCCTCTCTTCTTCTTCTCGCCGCTCAGACCAACAACAAACCCACCAACACTGTTCACTCCTTAAATGTAGAGCTTGTAAACCCTAAGCTTCCGCCGCGGAGTCTCTCCCTCACATCGTCGAAGAAATTCGAAGGATCTTCCGATTTGATTCACCTCCGTTACCATATGGGACCGGTACTCTCTTCTTCCCCGATCAACATCTACGTTATCTGGTACGGACAGTGGTCTCGGCCGCACAAAATTCTAATCAGAGATTTCCTAAACTCAATCGCCGACGCTAAAGCTCCTTCTCCTTCCGTCTCCGAGTGGTGGCGCACCGCCACGCTTTACACAGACCAAACCGGAGCTAACGTTTCTCGATCTGTCCTAATCGCCGGCGAATACTCCGATTCGAAGTATTCACATGGACAACACCTAACGCGCCTCTCGATTCAAGAGGTTATCGCGAGTGCGGCGAGATCCGCTTCGTTTCCGGTGGACCACAAGAACGGTATGTATCTCGTGCTTACGTCACACGACGTCACGATGCAGGACTTTTGCCGCGCAGTTTGTGGTTTCCACTATTTCACTTTCCCGTCGATGGTTGGTTACACGATGCCTTACGCTTGGGTTGGTCAATCGGGACAACAGTGCCCGGAGGTTTGTGCTTATCCGTTCGCTTTGCCCGGTTATATGGGTCACGGTGGTCCTGGAGAGCTCCGGCCACCGAATGGAGAGACCGGAGTCGATGGGATGGTGAGTGTGATTGGGCATGAGTTAGCGGAAGTTGTTTCAAATCCGTTGATAAACGCTTGGTACGCCGGAGAAGATCCGACGGCTCCGACGGAGATTGGGGATTTGTGTGAAGGATTGTACGGAAGCGGCGGAGGAGGAGGGTATATTGGTCAAGTGATGAGAGATAAAGAAGGGAAAACGTTTAATATGAATGGGAAAAGAGGAAGAAAGTTTCTTGTTCAGTGGATTTGGAATCCTAATTTGAAAGCTTGCTCTGGTCCCAACTCCATTGACTAGACCAAGAAGAAGAAGAAGGTGAAGAAGGTGATTAGTGTTAATCACCATTGTCATGATGAAGTAACCCTTTTATTAGAGTTAGGTTAGTATTGTAACATTAATTATTTACTCTTAGATTTTTGTTGTTTTTTTTCAAAATTATTTCTTTTTGATATATAATGCTTTTTATACTGCTTTTGTATTGTTGAATGAATCTTGATTTCAAATATTGGTACTGTTCAGAACTTTTTATGTACACACTACTTCGGGAAGTGAAAAGTTTGAATTCAAATTCTTGATATTTTCTCTGCAATTATTTAATACTAATCGGTTCAATAAAGGATCAATAAATGTAAAGGGTACGATAATTCTTCAGTATTTAAGGAAAAGACAAATAATATTATAATTAAAAATATAAATGTTCGATGGATTGAGAACTGACATGATCTAGCGAAACGAATCTTAAAACGAATATTATAATTCAAAACTCGTCCCTTGTAAGATTTTTAATTAATCATTTTATTGCAATTAGATTTTACTTATCCAATAATAATAGAGAAATTCTTTAAAATAACAATAAAATATATTTTGTTTTAAATATATCATCGCTTAATTTTGTTTTTCAAAAATACTATTAATTTTTTTATTTTTTCAAAAATATCATAAATATTAAAAATGAGTTTTAAAGATTTATAATTTAAAATTTTCGGTTTGGATTTATGGTTTAATTTTTAAGGATTAGTGTTTAGGTTTTAGGATTTATGGTTTAATTTTGAGGGTTTAGAATTTAGTTTTATTTTTATGGTATTTTTTGAAAAGAAAATTTAGTGGTATTTAAAAAAAAAAAATTTAATAATGACATATTTGGAATAAAAACTTATTTTATGGTATTTTTGATAATTGACCATAATCATATGATAGCAAAATCAAGCGTTAATACTTACATAAGAAACCAAAGTTAAGTTGGAAAAACACTAATAATATATTTTCTTTTTTTGGTAGGAAAAAAAAACACTAATAATATTAATGTTTACTTATTCTTAGCATTTTTTTCCTCGTCTTATATAATTTACGTATTTTTTGTTTCATCCTAAATATGGATGATAACAAACATAATACAAAGTAGTAAGAGTTTATTAATGGTAGAATCAAACTAGTTATAAAAAAAAGATATTCATGTGTATACTGTTTCTTTTAATATATAATGATTGATAGCTTTAAACAGTATATCCTTACCACTGCAATAAAAAAAAAATTATTAATCAAACTTGTTATAAAAATAGTTATCATGTGTGTAATTTTTTTCTTCTTTTATAAATAAGAAATCGGTTCAATTTGTGTTGATTCATACATTTTTACAGGCCGGAAACCGGAGACGGAAGTATGTAATATGGTTCATTCCTAAACGTAATTTAAACTTCCGACCTCCGAATCTTAATAACCACTCACCTCCGAATCCTAATAATCCCTCGGTGGATTTGAAATGGATTTTGGTTAATTTTTTTTGTTTTTTGTCAACAACTTAATAAACTAAATTACTACGATTCAGTTATCCAATCCGATGACTACGAGTTTACATACGAAACATTAACATTAACTAATCGAGCATAATTCGCCATATATTTTGGTTTTAATTTTTCAAGTGGATATTAATTTAGTTTTTCCAAAAATCTATTTTATAACTATTCAATATATTTTTGTAAAAATTAGTTTTTGAGTGTTTTAACAATTTGACCAAAAAAACCAAAATCCTTATTTTTGTTTCATTTTCCATTTTCTTATATATTTTTTGTGGTAAATAACAATATCATCCATCAACATTGATCCAAATCACATTTTTCTCTCTTTAATTTCATGAATTAAAAATATATACCTTTTTATAAATAATTTATGAACTATTTGTAAATATTTATGAGCTTTAGTTTCTTATTAAAATAGAATAAGTTTTTATTGTCAACAAAAATAGAATAATTTTAAAACAATAAAATTAATATATTCAGTTTGCTAATATAAAACACATAAAACGTAGACCTTGAATGGTTAAACAAAAACCTTAAAAACATTTTTAAAATATAGACAAAAACCAAAAACTAAATAAATCACCATTCAAATTTTGTAAAAACTGAAATCTCCAGCAAAATAAAAATTCAAAAACTCAAAAACCAAAATATAAAATCTAAAAACCAAAAACCAAAATTCAAAAACCATACAAACATTCATGACCCACTTATGATGTTGATGCTAGGTTTTTAGGGATATTAAGTAAAATAATTTAAAAATTGTGAATTTTAGATCTTATTTTATATACAACTAGATTAGAACCCACATTAATACGCGAGTAAACAAATTAGAAATTCTTGATAGAAATATTTATTAGTTAGTAACTTTTTGAATTGTCAAAATATTTTGAAATTCTATTTAAACGCAGATCTTTAATCATTATAATTAATAAATAAAAATTATAATGTATAAGCGGAATTCAAATTATATTCTTAATAACAACTAAAAAAATCATATTTTTACCTGTTATGAATATTTATTAGTTATATGATAAAATAGTAAAAAAAAATCAAGTATTGTAGAGTTAAATCAGAAAAGAGTAAATTTCATGTTAATAAACTCATAAAAACTTATAAAAGATATTTATAAAAAATGTTATCAAACATCACATAGATACATGATTGATAATTGTATACTATTGATGTTATCATTTTCTTTCCCATAGAGATCTATACTCGCCAAACATTATTAACTCTTGAATCTTAGTACTAAAAATAGTATTATTATTTTAATTTATATAAATTTTTATTTATACAATTTCTTTTCTTTTTTTTAACATTAGAAAGTATCTATGATGAATTGTCGTCATAGGTTGAAGATTTTCATGTTCTTTGTGATATTCTACAATTCTATTGATAAAATAAGTATGTTTGTAGTTTTTCTTTTTTAACATGCTTGTGCATATTTTAAAATTTTTAATTGAAATTTCCATATTTTTTTTTTCTTTTTCAATTTATATATATTTTTTTTTGTTTTATCATTTATTTTTCTTAATTAAAATTTTTATTCTCTCTTATATGCTCTCTGTTTTCCTTATTAATTTTTGTTTTCTAATGAGTTTGGACTATTATAAATTTTACTTTTTACTATTTGGTTAGTTACTTAATAACTATTTTGTTAGTTTTCCACTTTTAATTTTACTTTTTTCTTAGTTAATTTTAAGTACACATGTCATCATCTGATTAATATTAGACACATGTCACGATCTGATGAGTTATAATTTTGTTAGCACATCCTGCTTTATATAATAAGATATTTTTCTTCTTAATTTTTGTTCCTAATAAGTTTGGACTATTATAAATTTTCTTTTTTTACTATTTGGTTAGTTACTTAATAATTATTTTGTTAGTTTTCCATTTTTAATTGTACTTTTTCTTAGTTAGTTTTAAGTGTTAACACATGTCATCATCATCTGATTAATATTATATATATATATCGTGAGTTATAATTTTGTCTACGTGTCACATTCACGTTGAGCGCATCCTGCTTTATGTAATAAGATATTTTTCTTCTTAATTTTTGTTTCCTAATCAGTTTGGACTATTAGAAATTTTTTTTTTTTTACTATTTGGTTAGTTACTTAATAATTATTTTGTTAGTTTTCCATTTTTAATTTTACTTTTTCTAAGTTAATTTTAAGTGTTAACACATGTCATCATCTGATTAATATTAGACACATGTCGCGATCTGATGAGTTATAATTTTGTCTATGTGTTACGCTCACGTCGAGCGCATCCTACTTTATATAATAACTAGATTAGGACCCGCGTAATACGCATAGTTTTAATTATAACTTATTTATAAATGATAAAAAATAAAGTAAAACGTGTCGGTAATCGATTAAATTTAATAAAGATAAAATTTATGAAAATGTAAGAAATATATGTTAAATCTTGTTGATGTAAATATTTAGATTTTGATTGTTACTCGCACACTTATTTTAGATGTTGATTAGTAACTTTGTTTCAAACTGAATTTCAACTCCACATATTTCATCTCACAATACAACTCATGTATTTCATCCATAATATTAAAACCATATTTTTACTCCATGCATTCCTTGTCAATCAATAATACCCAAAAATTTTATATCAAAATAATATATGCATATTACATTCTATCAAATTTATGTCTATATATGTCATTAATGTTAAACAAAAAATAAGAAAATTAACAAAATATATTAGTAAATAAATTTAAAAGTATTAATAAAACATGTTGTAATCTCATGAATATCAATTTTTTATATGCCGCACTAATACTTTTAGAAATTGGAAATAATTTGTCTTATTTTCCTTTTTTAGTTTTTTTATTTAGTATTCCCTTTTAATTTTTTTGAATAATATGTCTTATTTTCTTTTTTTGACTATTATTTCATTTTAGTTACACTACAATTATAAATAATTTGTCTTATTTTTCTTTTTTTAGTCTTTTTGATTTACTATTTCTTTTTAATTTTTTTAATAACATGTCTTATTTTTTTTTAGACTATTATTTCCTTTTTGTTACACTACACTTTGATTTAAGAAATAAATAATGTAGAGAAAGAAAATTTATATTTTTATATTAATATATTGACACATGTCACAATCTCAACTAAATTTAACACATGTCACGATCTGGTGAGTTATGATTTTGCCTACGTGTTACACTCACGTTGGACAAAATTTAAAGTAAAATAGCTTTGATCAATTTATAGAACTCTCGAATTCATGATTTACTTGAATGATGTATTTTTTTATTTTCTTTCTCGATTAGTTATGACATTTTTTTTTAAACGTATTGACATGAAACAAATTTTCCCTTTTACCTTTTTTTAATAACATTTTTTACAAATTTTCCCATTTACCTTTATTTAATGACATTTTGTTTTACAAATTTTTCCAATGATGTATTTTTTTTCCTTTCTTTCTCGATTAGTTATGATATTTTTTTTTTTTTTGGTTTTAAACGTATTAACATGAAACAAATTTTTCCTTTTTTTAATGATATAATTTACAAATTTTCTCTTTTACTTTTTTTTAATGACATTTTTTACAAATTTTCCTTTTACCTTTTTAGTGACATTTTGTTTACAAATTTTCCCTTTTTTTAATGACAATTTTTTTTACAGAAGGACATTGACTTTTTTTTGTTACGTTAGGACATTTTTTTTTTGGCGATGATGTATTATATTTTTATATTAATATATTGACACGTGTCACAATCTCAATTAAAATTAACACATGTCACGATTTTGCCTACGTGTCACACTCAGTTGGGCAAAATTTAAAGTAAAATAGCTTTGATCAATTTGTGGAACTCTCGAATTCATGATTTGCTTGAATGATGTATTTTTTTTCTTTTCTTTCTCGATTAGTTATGACATTTTTCCTTTTTTTGTTTTTAAACGTATTGACATGAAACAAATTTTCCTTTTTAATGATATTTTTTTTTACAAATTTTCTCTTTTACTTTTTTTAATAACATTTTTTACAAATTTTCCCATTTACCTTTATTTAATGAATTTTTTTTTACAAATTTTTCCAATGATGTATTTTTTTCCTTTCTTTCTCGATTAGTTATGGCATTTTTTCTTTTTTTGTTTTTAAACGTATTGACATGAAACAATTTTTTTCTCTTTTTTAATATTATTTTTTACAAATTTTCTCTTTTACTTTTTTTTAATGACATTTTTTACAAATTTTTCTTAAACCTTTTTAGTGACATTTTGTTTACAAATTTTCCTTTTTTTAGTGACAATTTTTTTTACAGAAGGACATAGACTTTTTTTTGTTACGTTAGGACATTTTTTTGCGATGATGTATTTTTCTTTTAACTTTTAGATAAAAATGAAATATTATTTAAATTAAAATTAATTTTATTATATTAACACATGTCCTCATCTCAATTAAAATGACACATGTCACGATCTAATGAGTTATAATTTTGAGTGCATTCTCCTTTATATAATAAGATTTTTTTTTTTTATTGTTGAGAATTTTATATACAAATTTCATGAGGCCCTTTTGCGTGAATGTGTGTTTTAAAAAAAAAAAATTATTAACAGCAACAAACAATTTGCATATACTTGTTTTATTTGTGAGGCTAATTTTGTTTTGTAATTTTTCTGAAAACTTTTAAAGATGTTGAAACTTTTTTTTGTTTTATAATTAGATTCAGAAATCAGAACCATCGACCGCATATACGAGGCCCTGCCTCTCCGACCAATCAAACATCTATTACTAAAAAGGACTTTAAAGCCTACGCGAGTGGTATAGACAATTGATAGAAGTTGTTTGTGAACGACAGCTAAGTAAGGGACCCAATTTGAAACTACAATCATTACCAATGTCAATGGAAACTGCATTTACTACATTTCATTACCTCAACCTTTTTTCTTGCCCTTTTTCACCTCGTAGGCTATATCTATCTCACAATTTCACTGTAGATAATTTGATGTTTTCGGCAGTTCATGTTGAAATGTTTATCATTAGTTCACAATCACGAGTCTATTAACTGCCTATTGACAAAAAGTGGGCCAAAGACAGCAGACTTTGTCTTCCATCCCGCAGGACAGGTTTTAAGGGTCAAAACATTTTAAAGTCCACTCCTCGGGACGGATTTAGCAGGACGAGTTTGGTCCGTTCGACAATCTCAATTGTTTAATTATGCTATGGCTGCGAATTTAAAAGTGAGTTAATTAATTTAGGGCTTAACTGGTTTATATGCGGTGGTGTGAATGCGATTGGGGGAATTTGCAGAAACGGGCGATAGCAGTTTCTAGCATTATTGAATAATTTATACGACTGGTAATTCGGTTGGAAATGAGTGCGTTTATGGAACGTTTATGACTGATTTACAGCGGATGTGATAACGAGTTTACATAAAACTACCAAAATATACATAATATATAATTTATATAAAAATCAAAAATATATTATTATAAAAAATTAAAATTATATATTTTAAATAGATCATATAATAATTAAATAATTTTTTTAAAGAGGTTTGAAACATTTTTGGATATACAATAATTTTCTTTTTTATAATTACAAGTTTATTTTAGTTTAATTAAAAAATATATCAAATATATATAATTTTATATGATAATATTCGATATAAGAAAGTAAAATTTTTAAAATATATATATTTTTTATTTTTGTAAATTTTAGTTTAGTATTTAAGATAAATTTAATATATTTTTTTCAACCACCCGCAACCGCCCGCAACCGCAAACGCTCGTCGGAATGAACTTTTGATTTAGAGCGGTTTCAAGCGGTACAAAGCAGTACATAACTGTATGAAACAATTTACGTGATTGTTGTCAAACGTTACCAACCGCAATCGTTTGCAAACATAGCTTTTGCGGATGATAGTGGGAGAACCAATTAACGTCTTAGTTAAATAGAAATAAAAAAAGGGGGAGAGAGAGCTTTACCTTTTATAGACGAGAGCAAAGTGAAGAAATTGAAGGCAAGGGGGACGAATATATAGAGAAATGAATGGGAAGAAATTGAAGGCAAGGGGGACGAATATATAGAGAAATGAATGGTTACCAAGGCATCATCATTACGCTTATCCGACGCTTCGATTTCTACACATATACGACTGTTGGAAATCTCGCAACGATTTGAATTCTGGAACTTAAACTCGACCTAGATTCACGCCGAACCAAAAGCCTATCTACAAAATTCCCTGAACTCGGCCCACCTCATTCGACGAACTGGGGGCGGAATGTTTTATTGTTGGAGATGGGCTGCATTCCTTCTCAAAGGCCCAACTCGAATCCAGCTCGACGACAAAGACCCCACGAAGTTAATCTGGAAGCTCTCCAGCATTAAGACTCTAACTTACAGTTTTATTTTTTTTGGCTCGACACATATTGTAACGCATGGCAATGTTTTGTTATTTTAATGTAAAATGTTTATTTACTTTCTAAACTTATCCCTACGGTATTATATTGTTATTTGAAACATTAGTTATAAAGTATAGATAATTGAGTTAATTTATGTAAATTTTTAAAACGGATTGAGTATATGATTTGCATACCATCTCCGTGGTCCAACCGTGAACTTGTCCGACGAATGATCATATTGCCTATAAATGTAAAAGGAGGAAAATTGTGTGGTCTTCCAAGTTGTTAAACTCGGAATTCAACTAAGTATTAGATCGAAGAGAGATTTGAGGACCCGGAGACTTTCGTAATATTAAAACTCATATCGGAAAATTACAACGAATAAAAAAACAATGAAGAGAGAATGGAAATTGGACGAATACTTTTTATCTAGAGTTTATTTTTTAAATTTGTGAATGAATTATACAAACCCTTAGGTCATTTTGTACAAGCCTCCGACCCACAACATTCATATACTAATTATAGTAGAACTCTTTGAAATCAATAAAAAAATTTAGTTACTTTAACAGCATTATGAAATTTATCTTATACATATGTTTTCCATTTCAACCAGGAAACTAGTGATGTACCCAAAAGAAGACTTACTTGACGGATGGACATTTTTCTTTGTTTTTGATTGGGTGCGATTACGTGACTAATGGTCCAAAGAGACCAACTTATGGCGTATATAAATCACGAGTGTTTGACCCACTCAAACGCAATCACCATGAAACTGGTACATATACTTAATTTTTTTGGAAAAATGATCAAAATAATGTCCAACTGTCTGTGTTGGACCAAAAAACTAACCATCTTTTTAATGAGTCAGAAATACACATATTTATGTTGACTCGGCTATTTCGAATATACAATTAGTCAACTTTAACATCCGTTTAAAAGACGTTGAACACCATTTATTGTAGTCGTTAAAGTAAAACGACGTTGTTTTGAAAATACAGAAAAACAATAAAAGCCTAAATCCCTAAATCGATGGTAAATCCCTAATTCCTAAATCTCTTCTTCGATCCTCTTTTTCTCTGAAAATCGATTCTCTCTTCCTCGATCCTCTATTCGTCAAGACTTTTAATGAGTCTTTTACCAATATAATATTATTATAAATAATATCTTTTTAAAATACTTCATTAATTTTTTTTTTAAATGTATCAAAATATATGTTTTAATATATTTACAATAAATATTTAAATTTTTTTATTATATTAATATTAACTAAAATAATACTAATTTCATATTATTGTATTAACCTTAATTAATATTAAGTAAATAGATGCATAATGGAACTTGATAAATAGATAATTTATTTTATGATTTATAAAAAAAAATAACATACAAACTATTTAATTATTATTCTAAATTATTGTGTATTTGATTTGTCACAAAAAATATAAATCAATGATAGAAAGCCATGTGTCCAAAAGATAGGTTTCTCATGGGTTCTCAATTGAGAACCAATTCTCCTCTCTCTATTAATTTTTTTTTAAAATAGGAGAAATTCCGTTAGATACTCTCTTAGAACCCCATTGGAGATGCTCTAATCCGAAAATCAAACCCTTAATTTTTTTTAAATTTTCGGCTCAATAGTTTCCCTCCTCTCTTCGTCCTTTTCGCGAGTGTTCTTCAGGATAACTAGGGTTCTCCTTCCCAAATTTCAAATTCCCTATTTTCTTTCAGATATATTCTTCTCCTTCCCTCATTTCATCTTCGTTCTCGCTCTTCCACCCTTCATCTTCGGCCTCAAACGCGAGTTTATCTAAGGTAAATGTCTTGATTTTTTTTTTCGAAATTGGTTTGTAATGTGAAATTCCAGTGGATATTTCAGTATGGGTTTTGGTTTTCAACTGTCAGATGTATGAAATTTGTGGACAATATATGAGGGAAAAACTAGGGTTTATACTATAATTGGTAGTATTTAGATGATTTTATACGTCCTTTTCTCATTGATAATTCATTCAGGTATCGTTCAACGACAATGCCGCTTCGTACAAAAAACTCTTCCTATCGCTCTCCGTCTCCGAATCCGCCATCAAAAGAAGAAGAGAGCACTTCGGAGTTGCCGTATTCGCCTGGTGAAGAAGAAGAGAGCATTGGAGATACTGGCTCACTTTCTCTTCGCTATCGTAAACGGTATGTAGATAAATGAATTTTGTTGATCTTTAGAACAGAATTGGAAATTATGAAATTCAAATCAGGTACAACTAGGTATTATTTGATACAACTGTTTTGTAGCATAATAATACTGTCAAAGTAGAACTGGTACAACTGTATAATAAAATTGGGTTGTATACTAGAATGAATTTGTACAACTAAAATTTGTTAAATTCAAAGCCGGTACAACTTCGTATTCTTTAATACAACTATTCATTAAAACTGTTTTTTCATTAAGGATACATAGGATATCGAACCAATGCAACCTCTGAAGTTTTTTTTCAGTCACACCGATTATAGTAAGACGTGTAAAATGCAAACAAGATGTGATCCTTACAAAACCGTGGACATCATAGAGAAACTTGGAGTCACAGAGAAAAAGTGGTTTAAGGAGCACCCTCAGTTCAAACACATCTTCCACTTGGTTTTACACACAAATCGTAAGGTTATGGGCATGTGGATGTTGTTTCTCCGCACATCTTATACGTATACAAGAAGAGAATGCTGGTTTGTGGTGAATGGTATTCCAATTCGGTATTCACTGAGGAAACATGGCATCATCTCCGGATTAGACTGCCGTGAATACCCAAAGGAGTATGAGAAGTAAGGGAGTTTTGACTTTGGGCAGAGGAAATTTTGTCGACATTCAAAAATATAGGGCAAACATGTGGTAGAAAAGATGTTGTCAATGGTAGAATGTCCAGATCGGTTAAAGATGGCTCTCCTTTACTTCTTATGCACGGTGATTAGAGGAAAGTCAAAGACAGTGGAAGGACACATTGAGCCTTTTATACTGAGAGTCATGGATGATCTTGATGTATGTGAAACATTTCCGTGGGGACGATTCACATTTGATGACATCATAAAAGAGATTTTACATATGATGAATCATTTCAAAGGCTATGTGAAGTCAACATAGATATTTCTTAGGTTCATATTGCATTTGGAGGTAAATTTTATTTCTCTATAAAGATAGAAATTAGATTGGTAAAAATGGTATAAACTGTATAAATGGTATAACTTGTATGTGTAAGTTTTGGTGTTTGAATGTATACTACAACTGAAGACAAAATTTCGAGATGATGTACCAAACGCAAACACTGAGTGTCCAAGAATGTGCAAAGGCAAGTTCAAATCAACAAGTATGAAATGTTTTCGTTTGAAAGAAATATATGAAGCGCTCGAAACTACGAAGGTTAGAATTCACCTTTCATAGACGTTATGTAACCTTAGTTTTGGTTTAATTTGTATTTTCTTTAAACTCACAGGATATTCGTAGTATTTTGGTACCTGAGGATAGTGAGGAGATACTTATGGCTCACATCATGGAAGGTGAGTCATTGGATGCTGAGATAGACCCGATTGTCCACTGTTGGAAGAAGCGTCTTACCGTACATAACAAGCTGATATGGTTGAAAGATCTCTACAACTTAGATATTCAATCTCGAGCACCCGAGACAACACCTGAGCCAGTACTCGAGACAATACCCGAGCCGGTAAATGTTCTAGAAAATCCTCTTAATCGTGGATCGCTTAGGGAAGTATTGAAAGAATTTGAAGATAAGATGATGAAGTCGATGGAAGAAGGGTTTACGGAAATTAAGGACAAGGTTCATGGCATCGACACAAGACTGAAATCTGTTGAAGCATATGTGAACAAAAATCTGAATGAAAGAGATGGTATGGATTTTGAGTATAATGTGTTTGGGGTTATCTGGTTATGAGATGGTTGGTGAGTTTTCTGGTTATGAGAGGGGGTGGAACTTCAGGAGGAAATGGAGAAAAAGGAGAAGAAGGACATCAAAGACAAGGAGGAGAACAACAAGGACAAGAAGGAGAACAAGAAAACATGGCTGCTGCTAGTGAAGCCAAAGGTAGAGAAGAAGAAAACATGGATGTTGAAGGTGAAGCCGAAGGTAGAGAAAAAGGAAAACAAGAAAACATGGCTGCTCAAGAAAACATGGCCGAAGGTAGAGAGCAAGATGAGATGGCTGGTACAAAGCAAGGTGAGATGCCTGCTCAAAGCGAAGCCGAGGGTAGAGAAGAAGGAAACATGGCTGGTCAAAGTGAAACCAGATGTGGATTACCGAGAGCGGATGGCAAAATAAGGTTCAAAATATGTGCTAGACAATCTGCTAGAATGCATAGGCAGACCCGTCCTTTAAAGTACCTCACGACTCCTTTTACAGGGGGAAGAAACAATATACTTGACGGGTTCTAAATTGTTTGTGAGAACTTTGATGTTTGTGTTTTTTTCTTTTTGGGCTTTGCTGATGTACGGTGGAACATGGTTTAACTCGATCATTTAGGTACAATTAAGACTATTTTGGTATAACTGGATCCCTTAGGTACTACTAAGATTATTTTGGTATAACTGAGTTGCTTAGGTACAACTATGAAAATTCAGTATAACTGGGACCACTTGGTACTACTGGACTATTTAAACTAATTTAAATTTAAAACTAATGTATATTTCTAAACTATAAAACTAAATTAAAATAATTTTTAAAAAAATGAATTAAAAAACACGTGTTTAAAAAAAAAATTAAAAATTAACTCATTTAACACATGGCGCCGACAATAAACCACATGCGAGAAGAAATGAATAAAAAATTAATTTATTTAACACATGGCTCTTATTTTTTTTCAAATAGTTGTCCCAAAGTTATTAGTTGTACACGCTTGAGCATTGTTGTACTTTGATAGTTAAAACTTGTTATTAGTTATACCATACTTTAGATTAAATTTCTATGGTTATACTTATGAAATTAGATATTCATAGTAACATATCTTCATATAATAATGTGTAAAAGTATGTTGTTTGTATTACAAAAGTCAGCAAAAGAAGCATTCTAGAAAATCATAAAATTATGCAGCACATGTTATATGATATGTGTAAAATATAATTTGTGTGGAGCCCACCGTCACTATACACGCACAGTAACTTATCTTTTTACTTCTATATAAACGAACGAATTCGTTCGATTGTAAAACACACCTCAGTACAATACTTTCATAAGCAATAAATTCTCTCTCGCTTCATATTTCTCAGTATACTATTCTCTACCGGGTATAAAATTTTCGTCTTTTATTATATTTATCTTTATGATAAAGTCTCAAATACTTTTTATAACACGTTATCAGCACGATCACTCTAAAATTCCAACTTTTATATGTATACTTATAATACCCTATAGTGCGTGGGTTATCGCCTCTATAATAATATACTATTTTACAATGGTTGCTTCATGCACCATAATTATTTTTTTCTGTTTATGGTCGGCTTGCCGCCTGATAATTTATTTACTGTTATAATTATTTATTTCTGTTTATGGTCGGTTTGCCGCCTGATAATTTATTTACTGTTATAATTATTTATTTCTGTTAATGGTCGGCTTGCCGCCTGATAATTCATTTACTGTTTTAATTATTTATTTTTGTTCATGGACGGCTTAGCCGCCACATATTTTATTTACTGCTTATATGTGGATGACTCCGTCACCACAATATCGCCGTTAAATATTTGTTTATATTATAGTTATTATACAATGAGATTTAGTCACATGTATATAAATATTTTATCTGAATTGACAAATTTTATCTGATTGATTATTGAATATTTTCAGATTAATCTTTCTTTTACACCATTATTTACAACGGTCACAAAGAAATTTTTTCAAATTTTTATACTTTTCAAAAGGCTATGAATAGTATTTTTCAATCTATAAATACACTCATATTTCACACTTTCAAATCACTCAAACATTTAATCTTCTCCCAAATATTTTTTTAGTTTTCATCTTGTACGGAAAAAATGTTTCGCTTGTTTTTAACTTTTATTATCAGTGTAATTTTTACTTCTATTTATGGTCTCTTCGTTGGAGAATTTACTCCCTAAGAATTCATCATAAATATTGGTTTACTTTTTTATGCAATAATATTTACTGTAATCACTGTTATCATTTATGTAAACGGTTCGTTCTAAAATAATATCATGTTATGTTTCTAATAATATTTTTGTGATTTTATTTTAGAAATCAAATGGCAAATATTGAGAAGCTTAAATTCCCGGCTCTCAAAATAACTGGAGCAAATTATATTTCATGGACCACCGATGTTGAGCTCTACCTAGAGATGCAAGAAATATCCGACACGATAAAAACCGGAAACAAATCGCTTGCCAAGGATCTAAAGCAATAATTTTTCTGAAGAAACATCTCGATGAAAATGTGACGCATGACTATGCGCACATAAAAGATCCGCAGAGCTTTGGAAAGCTCTGAAAGAAAGGTTTGACAACCAAAAAGAGATAACGCTCCCTCATGCTCTAGAAGAGTGGAGAAACCTGAGGTTCCAGGATTTTTAAAAAGTGAATGAATATAACTCCGCTATTTTGAGAATAGTGTCACAACTAAAATATTGTGGCAAGCCAGTAACCGAAACAGAAATGCTCGAAAAGACGTACATGACTTTTCATAAAGAGCATCGTCTCTTGCAAGAACTCTACAGGAGTCGAGGATACCAAAAGTTCTCTGAGTTGATAGTGACACTCATATTAGCGGAGAAGAATAGTGAGCTCAATTCCCATCCCACGGGAACCCAAGCATTTCCAAAAGTAAATGCAACAGATGTGAGAAATCCTGAAAAAGAAAGTCAAACCTATCATGGTCGTGGCCGTGGCCGTGGCGGTCGATTTAATCGTGGACGTGGAAGAACTTATAACCCATGAGGGAGAGGGTCGTTCAAATGGGTTCGTTCTGAGCATAATTCCAAAGAAAAAAAACACCAAGAACATTCCACCCAGAAGCGTGAGAATGTGTGTTACAGATGTGGGTCTAAAGGACATTGGGCCCGTACATGTCAAACCCCTCCACATCTTTGTAAGTTATACATGGATTCTACCAAATGCAAAGGGAAAGAAGTGAACCTCACGGAACACTTTGAGGGTACATCGTACCTCGATTCTCCCAATTTTGCAAATGATTTCGACGAGACCGCTTTTGCTGATAATTGAAATATTTGTAGCGAGACTACTGAATAGTCTCCAATTATGCTATGTATGATATTATGGTTTTTCGTTGTTTGAAGCATAATGTTATTTTGATAACAATATAATGTATAATTATTGAATGTTTTACTATGAATGAAATTTACCTTTATTGATGTTTATGTTAATTACAGATATGGATCACAATACGAACGGAATAATACCCAAAGAAAATGTTAGAGAAATTTGCATACCAAATAGTGGAACAACGCACACTATTCTGAGACAAAAGAGTTATTTCTCTAATCTAAAACTGGCAAACATTATTGTTAATACAATACCAGGTCTTGCAGACGTGATTAAAGGAACCGGTAAAGCCAACTTTATGTTACCTTCAAGAATATGACACTCAGTCGGCAACTGAGGATGGAAAAAGTATATGTATATTATTGACGGATTGCATTATACTCATATAAGTGCAATCGAATCGCATCTAGTGATTAAAAAAAAATCCAGAAGATTTCTCATTGTGGCATGATCGCCTCGATCACCCATGCACCACAATGATGCAAAAAATCATTGAGAACTCACATGGTCATTCACTGAAAATCCAGGGGATATATCAAGGGAATAAAATGATATGTGCTGCATGTTCTCTTAGAAAATTGATCATAAGGCCATCGCCAACCAAAATTGATAAAGAATCACCAAAGTTCCTTGAACGGATCCAAGAAGATATTTGCGGACCAATACATCCACCATGTGGACCATTCCACTATTTCATGGTATTAATTGACGCATCCAGCAGATGGTCACATGTTTGTCTATTATCATCTCGAAATATGGCATTTACGAGATTTCTAACTTAGATAATCAAACTGAGGGCTCAGTTTTCTGATTACTCAATTAAGAGAGTTAGACTAGACAATGCTGGTGAATTCACGTCCCAGGCTTTCAATGATTACTGTATGGTAATTGGGATTGAAGTTGAACATTCTGTAGCTCATGTTCATACACAAAATGGTTTGGCTGAATCATTAATTAAACGTCTGCAATTGATTGCAAGACCATTGATCATGAGATCAAAACTTCCAACCTCTATATGGGGACATGCCATTTTGCATGCATAAGCACTCATTCGAATAAGACCAAGTGCATATCATAAGTGTTCCCCCATTACAATTAGTTTTTGGTCGAGAACCAAATATTTCTCATCTAAGAATTTTTGGTTGTGCGGTATATGTGCATGTAGCACCACCACAACGCACAAAGATGGGACCACAAAGAAGGTTGGGAATATATATTGGGTGTGATTCTCCATCAATTATACGATACCTAGAACCACAGACTGGTAATGTCTTTACGGCACGATTTGCCGATTGTCATTTGGATGAGAAAGTTTTCACGGTTCTAGGGGGAGAACATAAAAAAGTAGGAAAGGATATAGAATGGAGTGCACCATCGCTATTACACCTTGATCCTCCTACAAAACAGCCAGAACTGGAAGTTCGACGAATTATGCATTTGCAAAGTATAGCAAATCAGCTACCTGATGCTTTTACCGATACCAAAATGGTAACCAAATCACATATTCCAGCTGCAAATGTTCATGCTCGGATTGAAATTCCACAAGAACATGGAAGAGCAGATGATACACATGAGTCTAGAACACGCATGAAGCGTGGTAGACCTGTTGGTTCTAAGGATAAAAATCCTAGAAAATGAAAGGAAGTTGAAAAGCTCAATACTCCCAAAATAGCAGAAAATATTTTGAAGGAGACGAATCATGAGAATAATGATGATGTAGAACATCATGAACCTGAAAAAAATCATGAGATTTCTATAAACTACATTCATAATGGAAAGATATGGAATCGAAGTGAAATGAATGTAGTCGATGATGTTTTCTCATACCTCGTATCAAAAGAAATAAGTGAAGAAAACGAAGATCTAGAACCACAGTCTATATATGAATGTCAAAAGAGACATTATTGGATAAAATGGAAAGACGCCATCCAAGTCGAACTTGATTCACTGAACAAACGAAATGTATCCGAACCTATTGTGCTTACACCTGAAGATATAAGACCGGTTGGACACAAATGGGTTTTTGTTCGAAAATGAAATGAGAAAACGAGACTATGAGATATAAAGCTCGTCTTGTGGCTCAATGATTTTCTCAAAGACCATGGATTGATTTTGAGGGAACATATTCTCCCGTCATGGATGCAATCACGTTTAGATTCCTGATGAGTCTAGCTGCTGAGAAAAATTTAGAGATGCGTCTCATGGATGTTGTTACAGCTTATCTGTATGGATCATTAGATACTGATATCTATATGAGAGTTCTAGATGGGTTTAAGATGCCAAAAATATTAAGTTCCAAACCCAAAGAATTATGTGCAATAAAATTGCAAAGATCATTATATGGGTTGAAACAATCTGGATGTATGTGGTACAATCGTCTCAGTGAGCATTTAACAAAAGAAGGATATATAAACGATCCTATATGCCCATGTATTTTCATCAAGAAAACAACACCCGGATTTGTGATTATCGCGGTGTATGTTGATGATCTAAATATAATAGGAACTCAAGGGGAAATACAAAAGGCCTCACATTATTTAAAATGAGAATTTGAGATAAAAGATCTCGGACAGAAAAAGTATTGTCTTGGCCTACAAATTGAGTTCATCAATCCACATACACTAAAAGAGTGTTAAAACAATTCAACATGGATAAGGCAACTCCTCTTAGTACTCCTATGATCGTTAGATCACTTAATGTTGAAAGTGATCCATTTCGACCACATAAGGAAAATGAATAGATACTTGGTCCTGAAGTACCATATCTAAGTGCCATTGGAGCTCTTATGTACCTTGCGAATTGTACAAGACCTGATATATCATTTGCCGTTAATCTTTTGGCAAGATTCAGTTCATCCCTACGCGAAGCATTGGAATGAGATTAAACATATCTTCCGCTACATTCAGGGGACTACTGATTTAGGTTTATTTTATTTTAAAAATTCAAACAGTCAAATGATTGGTTTTGTAGATGCAGGATATTTGTCTAATCCACATAAAGTCCGATCACAAACTGGATACATTTTTACGATCGGAGGCAATGCTATATCTTGGCGCTCTCAAAAGCAGACGCTTGTGGTAACTTCTTCAAATCATGCTGAAATTTTTGCGCTTCATGAAGCAAGTAGAGAATGTGTATGGTTGAGATCACTAAGCCAACACATCCAATCGAGCAGTGAAATCCACGTAAACACGGAGCCAACCATCTTATCTGAAGATAACGCTGCAAGCGTTGCCCAGACGAAGGAAGGATATATCAAAAGCAATATAACCAAACATATTCCTCCCAAGTTCTTTTCATACATCCAGGAACTTGAGAAGACTAAAGTCATTGAAGCCAAGTATGTCCGATCATGTGACAATGCCGCAGATCTTTTCACGAAGTCATTACCTACCACTATGTTCAGAAAACATGTCCATAACATTGGAATGCGTCATCAATGAGACTTACAAGATGACGTCTGATCATTCGAGGGGGAGCCTTGCGTGGTTGTACTCTTTTTACCTTACTATGGTTTTTCTACTGGTTTTTCCTATAAAGGTTTTTAACGAGGCAACAAATACGTTAACTGAAAGGTGATAGTGATGATGTTCTCCAAGGGGGAGTGTTAGAAAAGTCAGCAAAAGAAGCATTCTAGAAAATCATAAAATTATGCAGCACATGTTAAATGATATGTGTAAAATATAATTTGTGTGGAGCCCTCTGTCACTATACACGCACAGTAACTTATCTTTTTACTTCTATATAAACGAACGAATTCGTTCGATTGTAAAACACACCTGAGTACAATACTTTCATAAGCAATAAATTCTCTCTCGCTTCATATTTCTCAGTATACTATTCCCTACCGGGTATAAAATTTTCGTCTTTTATTATATTTATCTTTATGATAAAGTCTCAAATATTTTTTATAACAGTTTTTTGTTTTCCATAATAATATGGTTAAAATTTACACACTAACCATAAAAGTATAAGGTAGTTGATGTAAAAATAATATGTTGATGTAACCAAGAATCAAAATTGAATTTATTTGAATACTGTAGATGTTTTGTGTTTAAAAGTTGCTGGACATTGGTCTAAATACGTTGTTTTGTGTTTATTCATTTTTTTTCCAGAGGCATTAAACTTAGTTGTACGAAATTAAAAACTAGTTGTACCTAGTTGTACCACGTTAGACAATAACACATATTTTCTTGTTCAGAGGCAATTACGAATACAAACAGAGTTACACCAGTTACACTTCTGCACTGATCTTTATTCACATCCATTAAATATCCAAAAACATCTTCATCTTCCAAGATATATAATGGGTTCTTAGGATTCACTACCAATGGAATGTAACTAAATTTCAGCTTCGTCATAACTTCATCTACCATCATCTTCCTGCATATTCTATCAACTAACCTAGAATAAGTGACTTCTTCCATAGATCTCTTCATCACTAAAGTATAAATTCGATATTTTATTGGATTCCATCGTACGCCATCTCCGTTCTTTGATAATATCCTCCATAATCATAATGTATGACTGTGCAACGAATATAATTCATTTTCCTCTGAAAAATATTAAAAACAACATTTATATATAATTATATTAGTTATACCAGTTGTACCAGTTTTACCTGCATCAGCTATCTACGTACGATTTCATTACGATTCAACCTCTAGAATCCATAGATTATCAAGGTAAGGCCCTATTAGACTAAGAAAATAAGTCTAATATGTAGATATATTCTTGGATTATTTAAAGATTCAGTGAGCATACAAAAACTCTAGTTGAAATCGGACCCCAAATTAAAATCTTCAAATTGAAGTAACCACCTGAAAATGGAAGCTTCAGCAGGAGCAGGGGAACGACGAAGAACATCTCCGAGACAATGATGAAGAGCAACTCACGACAACGAAGAGCAGCTTTAACAAAGAAAACCAGCTCGATCCAGCTCACGACAACGAAGAAGAGCTGCTCCATATCTTAATTTTTGTAATTTATATTATATTTAATTCAATTAATTTTATTAATATTATAATAATATTCTAATTAATTGAAAAATGGTATAATCGGAACTTCATTATTATTGTAAAGGGGGAGGGTTACTTAGGTTTGGGTAGGTTAGTGTAGATCAATTTTGATGAGAGGAGGCCATTTGATCCATTGATCCATTTAAAACCTTCAATATTTTTTTCTATGTGTGAAAGTTAATTAAATTTTTTTTTAAAAAAATTTGTTCCGTTTAAAAAGAAATCCTCATGACGTTGTAAAATTGATTTCAATAACAATTTTTCTAATATATGATCTTACTTGACATTTGTGGTTGGGGAGGAATAGCTAAATGAGCCGGCTCAATGCTTATCTCAGCACAACCTTGAAGAGGACGAGGCGGGATTTCTTAGCGAGGTCCATGCGTTGGATTTGGACGATCTGGGAGCGGATGTGTTGTATCCAACGCCTCCGCATACCGATTTTTTCAGAGACGTGCCTTCCGACGTTTCTGTTGGTATTAACCAAAATGGGACTAATGAGCAATACGTCTCTGCCGAGGGCGCCGCTTACTTGCGGAAACAAGGGAACGATGAAGTTTAAAGCCGGTTGTGGCTCATCTTTTTTGTCGTCCATTTCAATTTTATTTTTGAACATGGTTTTCCCCTCTGTGGGGTTTTGTATAAATATTACGCCTTTCTTTCCCTTTTAATTATGATCTCGGTATTATCTTGCTTTATTCGTCACGTTTAGTATTGATTACATTGCTCTTTTGTGATCTCAGTATTATTTCGTTTTCTCTTTTGTGCTTCATACGTTATTTGGCTATGAATCTCTATTTTTTGAATGTAAGTGCCAGCTCGGCTCACCTTTCTCTTTGAAGTGATATGTCTTCTTTGATTGCGTTATTAGGAGTGGGTTCGAATACTATTGCGTTATTGGGATTTTTCTTATAGGTACCTAATTTAAGATGCTGAAATCTAAGTGTTTGTCTTTGCCTAGAAAATTAAAACATATTGTTTGGTCGAGAGTTTTTTTTTTAAATGCGAGACTAGAGTCTAGCATAGGGTCTAGGTGCGAATACTAGTGACGGCTTCTCCTGTTGGTTGTTCTAGATCGGTCGCAAATATGCGATTCGATCTCGGTCTTTAGTTATTTGGCCGACCTAGAACTTATGCGAGACATGGCTCGGCTTTTGTCTCCAACATAAGTTGTTTAGACTTAGAGGTTGAAGCGTGGATTATTTCACCACTGCACCCATGAGGAGCGCGTTTAATATCGAACATCTGGCCAAAATGACAATGTAAATAATTTAAACCATGGGAGGTTTGTGAAATTGGCCAGAATGACGTAAATATACAAGAAATATAAATTGTTTTTACTATTTTACGTACATTTGTGAGGGTTTCTGCTCTTATATTAGGGTTTAGTATCCTTTAATTTGCTAAAAATAATAATGGTAGATTTATATACAATATAATTCTCAAAACCTTAATACCCGTGCAGGGCGCGGATACCTCTACTATGATTATATATGAGCATTAAAAATCATATAATTATTAGAAATCTATAATGTGAATTTTAGTGTTGATATGTTTGGCATCTATAATTTTACAATTTTTTTGTCTAATACGAGCATTATTCTCATAATGCCATATAAACGGATTAGTATAAGATCATAATCCATTCAAAGAGACGAAGATATGTTGCATTGATTTGTAAAATCATATTTATATTCACGTCAAACCGACTAATCAAAATTACCTAACTACCCACATTCTAACTAAACCGAATCGTAGTTTTATTCGGTTTGTTTCGGAAAGTTCAATAGAATATTTTCAAAACGTAGACAAATTGAGTCAAATTGATCGTTTTAAATCATTCAATATTTTACGTGTATCTGTGAGGGTTTAGGCTTCCATATTAGGGTTTAGTACTCCTTAATTTGCTAGAAATAAAAATTGTTTCAATTAGTTTACATGTATTTATGAGGATTTAGGCTCCCATATTAGGATTTAGTATCCTTTAATTTGTTAAAAAGATTAATGGTATATTCATATAATATTTTCAATACGTAGGAAATACAAATAAACAACAAATTGAGTAAAACCGATCGTTTTAAATCATTCAATATTTTACGTGCATTTGTGAGGATTTAGACTCTCATATTAGAGTTTATTACCTTTTCATTTTCTTAATAAATTAATGATAGATTTATTTATAATATAATTTACTAATAAGATTTAGTATCCACTATTTTAATTTTCTTTAATTTAATATAAATGTAAAAAATTAGATATATAATCAACCAAAAAATAGTAATTTATATAAAACAAAATTTATCAATAAAACGTTCATACTAGAGTATTAACTGATAAAACGTTCATACTAGAGTATTAGGTGAACTGTTTCTAGTTATGATATTTCCATCAATTACGAAACACTTTTCACTTTCCACTGTATCAATTTTTCATATTTATATTTTTTCTAAAGAAACTATATGATTTCACTTATTTTTCAGTCCTTAATTTATATTGAATAAATTTTATAAATTGTTTTTAAGAGTTTATACTTTTTCAAAACAAAAATCCAGCAGAGCGAATCGAGCTGTGTGAAATGTAATTGCTTAAAAAGTTAAAACAAGATTAGAATATATATAAGCCATTTCTCTGCTGTGAATGCTTCAACTTCAAGTGTTGCCATGGAAATGGGCTTGCTCTCATAAGATCGAAGAAATGGGGTCACAGGGTGGCTTCCTGTGTTCAAAGCTACAAGCTTTGTCCTCGAAGATTAAGCAAGCTTCCGTCAATGGAAAATGGCGGGAAGTGCTCTCTGTGTATTCAGAGATACAGAGAGCTGGAATTCAACTTAACGATCCTTTGGTTTTCCCCATCGTTTTTAAAGCTTGTGCTAAGCTCTCATGGCTGTTACAGGGTAGATACATCCATGGGAGACTGATCAAGAGAGGGTTTGAGTCTTTTGTTTCTGTGGGGAATTCGATTGCTGATTTCTACATGAAATGCGGAGACTTGTGTTCCGCGATGCGAGAATTTGATTGTATGGTTTCGAGAGATTCGGTGTCTTGGAACGTAATCGTTTTCGGTCTTCTCGATCATGGTTTTAAAGAAGCAGGGCTATGGTGGTTTTCAAAGGCAAGAGTTTGGGGTTTTGATCCTAATGTTTCGACATTGGTTCTTGTGATTCACGCGATTCGTAGTTTCCGATCGTACCTCGATGGAGAGAAGATTCACGGCTACGTGATCCGCAGTGGGTTTTGGGGGATTTCGTCTGTTAAAAATTCGATCTTGTGCATGTACGCAGAGTGTGATTCGTCGAGCGCACGCAGACTGTTCGACGAAATGTCTGAAAGAGATGTTATTTCATGGAGTGTGGTAATTCGAAGTTATGTGCAAAGCCAGGAACCTGTTCTTGGATTGAAGTTGTTCCGAGAGATGGTTCGTGAAGCAAAAACAGAGCCTGATTGTATAACTTTAACAAGTGCTCTCAAGGCATGCGCGGTTCTTGAGGACATTGAAGTGGGAAGATCAGTTCATGGATTTTCTATACGGAAAGGCTTTGATTTGGCAGATGTGTTTGTGCGTAATTCACTCATCGATATGTATTCCAAAGGACTTGATGTTGATTCAGCATTTAAAGTATTTGATGAGACGACTTCTCGAAACATTGTTTCGTGGAATTCGATTTTGGCTGGGTTTGCACACAACCAAAGGTACGTGGAGGCTCTTAAGATGTTTCATTTGATGGGAAAAGAGGCGATTGAAGCTGATGAAGTTACTCTTGTGGTTCTTCTCCAGGTTTGCAAGTTCTTTGAGCAGCCACTGCCCTGCAAGTCAATACATTGTGTGGTAATCCGGCATGGATACGAGTCAAACGAAGTGGTGTTGAGTTCTTTGATTGATGCATATACAGTCTGCTTTCTTGTTGATGATGCAAGAACCGTGTTTGATTCGATGGTGTACAAGGATGTGGTGTCATGTAGCACAATGATTTCTGGATTATCCCGTTCTGGCAGACCCGATGAAGCAATCTCAATCTTCTGTCAGATGAAGAATAAGCCCAATGCAATCACTGTCATAAATCTTCTTGACGCATGCTCAGTTTCAACAGACTTGAGAAAATCCAAATGGGCACATGGAATTGCTATCCGGAGAGGCTTAGCCACAACTGAGACCTCAATTGATACCTCCATTGTTGACGCGTACGCAAAATGTGGCGCCATAGAAATTGCGAGAAGGACATTCGATCAAATCCCAAAGAAAAACGTCGTCTCTTGGACAGTGATCATAACAGCATACGCTATTAACGGTTTGCCGGATAAAGCATTAGCATCGTTCGAGGAAATGAAACGAGAAGGTTTCTCACCAAACGCTGTGACATATCTAGCAGTTTTATCAGCTTGCAATCACGGCGGATTGATCACGCAAGGTCTCGTGATCTTCAAATCAATGGTTGAAGATCACAACAAACCTTGGTTGCAGCATTACTCTTGCATTGTGGACATGCTTAGCCGAGCTGGAGAGATTAATACAGCGATGGAACTAATCAAGAACCTTCCAGAAGACGTAAAACCCGGGGCTAGTGCATGGGGATCAATTCTAAGCGGTTGCAGAAACCGTATAAAAAGTGGGATCATTCCCTCAGAGGCAATAGCCGAGGTTCTTGAGCTTGAGCCCTTGTGTTCTTCAGGGTATGTGCTCGCGTCAAGCGTGTTCGCTGCAGAGAAATCGTGGAACGATGTAGCGACGATGAGGAGGTTGGTGAAGGAGAGAAAGGTTCGGGTCGTTGCAGGTTATAGCATGGTTCTTGAAGGAACCATGTCTAGGAGGTTTTTGGCTGGAGAGAAGCTAAGCCAGAGTGATTGTGATTTATACAATGTCCTTGAGAGTCTTCATAGATGCGCGAGGTTAGACGATACGGTAGGATAGAGCCCAAGGCCTTAGCGAAGAAGTCAAATGGTATTTAACGACGCCGTATGGATTCAGATTAGAGATGGACAAAAAGCCAAACCGAAATTAACCGAATCAAATAAAATTCAGTTCCAACTTATCTTTCCAAAATTCTAAAAACTTGAACCGAACCCGATCGAAAAACCAAATGCCCAAGTCTAATTTGGATGATAACTGAAAAAATTGGAAAAGAAGAAATTGGGTTTTGCGTCCGACCCGACCCGGTTCGAGTCGATGCGTTCTCTGAAGGCGAAGTCTTATGATTCTCATTTAATTGGGTGTTGAAGTCCTTTTCTTCAATTCTCTCAAGTCGACCAAAATAAATTCATATCCCTTTCCTCAAGAAATCTACCAAACCGACTCTAGAGAGCTTCTTGAGTCTCCTCCTTCGTCTTCGTTGAATTTTTCTAGGGTTAGGGCTCTCTCGATCGATTTCGCGTAACTCTTGCGATTTTGTTGAACTAGGATCTAAAACTAGAATGGGTGGAGAAGGAGATTCGAATCAGCCGCTGACTACCGTTGATGGTGGTGAAGGAGGAGGAGGAGGAGGAGATGCTGTGGCCGTGAACATCAGGTGCTCGAATGGCTCGAAATTTAGTGTGAGGACGAGTCTCGATTCGACGGTTGAGTCTTTCAAAGAGTTGGTGGCCGAGAAGAGCGACGTGCCAGCTAATCAGCAGCGCTTGATTTATAAGGGTCGGATCCTCAAGGACGATCAGTCGCTCCTCAGCTATGGTACTTGTTTATGTTTTCTGATTGCTCTTTGGATTTGATTGATTGCAAATCTCATAGGGTTGCTTTGGATGGAAAGATAAAATTAGATTTATGTAAGGTTTTTGTGGGGGAAGGTTTTTTGTTTTGTTTTGTTTTGGTGATGCTCATTGCAGAAGCATGGACGATTTATGTTACTCTTGCCATATGAATTGTGATAGACGTCTCAATCCCCCTATGGGAAGAATGTTGTTAATGGAAGTGTTAAATGTTAATTATACAAGAAATGATCCATACAGTTTTTAGAATTCATAATGTTCACATCAACTTGTGTTTCTTAAGTAAAAATGTTGTGACGATTTCTCAAGTAAATTGTATATCTCTCCATCAATAGCTGAATCCCTTTGATGGATGTTTAGCTAGATAGTAGATACTATGTTCTACTTATATTATGTCTCATTTCTATTACATCATTGGAGAGTGAAATGATTGTCATGCTTGTGATCTCATTTTCTTGGATAGTTTTCCAAGTTTTGTCTCATGAGCCTTACTATTTCTATTCTCTGTGGACTATACGTAGGTTTGCAGGCTGATCACACCATTCATATGGTTCGAGGCTCTGCGCCTTCTTCAGCACCTCCTTCTGCTCCGGCTGCAAATGCTGGAAACCAAACCACTGCACCTAGTGTTACTCGAGGGGTTGGTTCAAATGATAGCACAAATCTAGGAGGAGCGATTCCAGGGGAATCTTTGTTCCCTGGGCTTGGCTTTAATCCTTTGGGTGGTGGAAATGCTATGTCTGGGTTATTCGGAGCTGGTCTTCCGGATCTTGAGCAGGCACAGCAACAGCTAGCTCAAAACCCTAATATGATTAGAGATATGATGAATACACCAGCCATTCAGAATCTTATGAACAACCCAGAATTTATGAGGAGTATGATTATGAGTAACCCTCAAATGCGTGAGCTTGTAGATCGCAATCCTGAGCTTGGTCATGTGCTCAATGACCCAAGCATCCTTCGGCAAACTTTAGAAGCTGCGAGAAACCCAGAGCTTATGCGTGAAATGATGCGGAATACTGACAGGGCCATGAGTAATATTGAATCTATGCCTGAGGGATTTAACCATCTTAGGCGTATGTATGAAAATGTCCAGGAACCATTCTTGAATGCTACTACTATGTCGGGGAATGCTGGAAGCAATACGGGTTCTAATCCTTTTGCTGCCCTCTTGGGAAACCAGGGGGTTACTACACAAGGTAGCGATGCTTCTAATAATTCTTCGACACCGAATGTTGAAACAGGGGCAGGGAATAGTATTCCGAATGCAAATCCACTTCCTAACCCTTGGGGTGCTGCGGGTGGTAAGAAACTGCACTCTCATCCTCTTAATTGCATGTGGGATTTTACTCGTCTTTTGAACGACGCAATAATATTTTATAACAGTAAGAGTGGCTTGTTTATAAGAAATGGAAGTTTATATTTACCACTCTGTTTCAGGAACAATATTGTGTATAATAAATTGGTGTGTTCATGTGGTTTTAACAATTTGTTGTTATAAGTAGCTTGGGAATGAATAAGTTGCTTGGCTACTTGTTTGAATTGAACTTTTACTCATAATGCAACAAACATTATTGAACATATTGTGGGGCTTCTTGACAGGCCAGACAACTGCCCCTGGAAGGACAAATTCTGGTGGGGATGCAAGAGGCGCTGGACTTGGTGGGCTTGGTGGGCTTAGTGGCCTTGGTGGCCTTGGTATGCTTGGAGCGGATCCAACTCTCGGTGCCACTCCCGATGCTTCTCAATTGAGCCAGATACTGCAAAATCCAGCTATGTCGCAGATGATGCAAAGCATACTTTCCAATCCACAATACATGAATCAGGTAGCACCTAGACTAACCTGAAGTTTAGACATTGTTGCTAGTGTGAACATGTGTTTAATTTTTTTCATTGTTTCCAGCTTATCAGTCTCAACCCACAACTCCGAAGCATGCTAGACTCAAATCCTCAGTTGAGGGAAATGATGCAGAACCCAGATTTCCTTCGTCAGTTTAGCTCTCCGGAGATGATGCAGGTCAGTTGGACCTCTGTTGTCTTTATGCATGTGAATTTTGAACATGTGATCTCTCCAAAGAAACATTTCTGTATATCTAAGCTATTATCAAATGATGAAGTTTCTTCACCCTAATGTCATGGATTGTTTCTTGGCCTTTAGCAAATGATGACTCTACAGCAATCACTTTTCTCTCAGAATAGGAATACGACCAGCCAGTAAGTGTGGATACCTTTTCCTGTTTTGTTTTGCTTGCACATAGTTGAGCAGTTACATGTTCTTTAAGTATCTTAATTGTATTTTGGGTTGTTTTGTGTTTAGACAATAGTGTGACTAGCTAAACAGATAATTCTATTGATGGTGAAGGATCTTAATATTAAGTAAGAAATGGATTGAATCATGAGTAATGCAGCAACTCTTGTATCTTTCTCTGGGCTGATCATTAATAACCTCTATCAAGGGCTGAAAAGCATTTTAATCGTCAAAATAAACTTGAATAGAAGCATAAACATTTTTTGTTTCTTTTTGGTTCTCCCTTTTGATATAAGCTAACAGTGTGTTGATATATCTTTTTTTGTTTCCATCAATCTGTATTCATGTTCCCATTCCATCTTCTCTGCAGGGATCCGGGGCAAACTGGTGCTGCTGCTGCTGCAGGTACTCTTAAAGATATTATCTGCATCTGAAGTATAAAGATGATATCACTTATTATACTAGTCGCGTTTTTGTTCTCTGTCCTTCATGTATGTTTTGTTTTAGCACATATATTTTCACATGTAGCTTATTGAGTAAATCATTACGATGCCAATGTTTATAGGGACGGGCAATAACACGGGGCTGGATTTATTGATGAATATGTTTGGCAGTCTTGGTGCTGGCGGCCTGAGTGGCACAAACCAACCCAATGGTTAGATTCAGTGGGATTATTATACTTTTTTTTGTCTTATGTATCTGTTGAGATGGTTCCATTGAAACATGTTTTTAATTTGATTCCAGTTCCTCCTGAGGAACGCTACGCGACTCAGTTGCAACAGCTACAAGAAATGGGGTTCTATGACAGAGCAGAGAACATAAGGGCTTTGCTTGCAACCAATGGTAACGTTAATGCTGCTGTAGAACGACTCTTGGGGAGTATTGGTCAGTAAGAAGGTTCGTGACACTCTGATGTCTTCACCAATATGGCATTCTCAGTTATAGAATAAACAGCTTGAAAATGTGTTTTCAGTAATGATATATTTCTTATAAATTATATTTATGATGATAGGATCGTGAAACTTGTGGATAGAAAAAGCCGCATTGATACGGTATTTGTTTTTCAGTGGTCATTTTCTTCTTCTTCCTCTTTACCCATCCCCAAGACCTTTTTTGAAAATACGTTATTTAAAACTAAAATGGTAGTATAAATACAAGTTTACGCCATGCAATATTAATTGGTGTATTTCAACTAAAATATGGTTTCCAACCAAACAGAATAAAAACTAACCGACTTATTATTTTCTCGGTTCAATAAAAATAATTATAGTAAAACTTTTATAAATTAATATTTTGATAAATTAATAAATTTTACAGTTTTGAATTAATTTATCAACCAAATCATATTTTTATAAATTAATATCTTTATAGATTAATAAAATATTATAGTCATAATGTTATTAATTATAAAAGTTTTATTGTATTTTTTGGTACTATCAATACCAAATTAAATCACACTAATTTACTTTAAATTCATATCATTTTAAATTACTTTAATTTATTGCTAAAATCAAATTGACAGCAAAATTATATAGAGAATGTTGACAAATTAAAAAAAAAAAAAAAAAAAAAAAAAAAAAAAAAAATATATATATATATATATATATATATATATATATAGATGTTTGTAAGTTTGTATTAGAAGTTTTAGAATATATTCGGTAACATCTTTTATACATTATTTGAAAAGTAATTGTTCAATGTGTCGAACTCACATATTTTATTTGATTTTTATATAAAATACATAAAAAATAGTTTTAGTCCGTTCTTTATCATATATTAGATTGTATTATCAAATATATTAGCTAAAATTTAATCTAATAATTCTTTTTAAAGATTTTTTGCAGATTATTATTTTTCAATTTTTAGTAAACTTTAGAATATCAGAATCGACCATCTTAAATTCTTAAATAAATTTCTATTTTATTTTATAATATTAAAAAATTTAAATATATATATATATATATATATATATATATATATATATATATTCGGGTAAGATTTCGAGTCTTCTGTACGGGGTTGTAGATCTCAAACATTAGACTGATGATGCTTCTGTAGAATATATTTGAGAGTTTCGGATAGGACATTTCGGAAAAGGTCGACATCTAGTCAGATTGCTCACGGAGACGTTTGAATCTGGTCAGAAGGGATGTCATTTCCAGCACAAAGAACATGTTCAAGAGGGAGAAAGGGGATTTTTTTCCGAAAACTTTCTGACGTCCAAATCAGGCTACCGCACAAAAGTATGTTTACTCAGGAGGTTAGTAATGGGTTTAGTTTAACACAAAGTCCGAAGATCGTAGTCTCGTATGCCGTATGAGGTTAAGATGGGGAAGTAAGAATTATATTCCTCGGGTGGGGTCCTTCGAGAGTTTACCAGTATGAGAGACTCTCAGGAGGATCCCCTTTTTAGTTTACTCACTTGGATCGTCTGAGTCAAAAAAAGTAATCAAACAATCAAGCATTCAAGAACTCCGAGGAAAAAGCAAGCAATCAAACAATCAAGAACTCCGAGGAAAAAGCAAGCAATTTAGCAATCAAGAACCCCGAGGGGAAAACAAACGATCAAACAATCAAACAATCAAGAACCCCGAGGGAAAAGCAAGCTATCAAACAATCGAGTAATCAAAAACCTCGAGGAGGAAGCAAGTAATCAGGAAATCGAGCAATTAAGAACCCCGAGGGGAAAGCAAGCAATCAATCAATTAAGAACCTCGAGGGAAAAGCAAGCAATCAAAAACTCCAAAGGGAAAACGAGCAATCAAACAATCAAACAATCAAGAACCAAGAGGGGGAAAGCAAGCAATCAAACTATCAAGCATTCAAGAACCCCGAGGAGAAAGCAAGCAATCAAACAATCAAGCAATCAAGAACTCCAAGGGAAAAGCAAACAATTTAGCAATCAAGAACCCCGAGGGGAAAACAAACGATCAAACAATCAAGAACCCCGAGGGAAAAGCAAGCAATCAAACAATCGAGTAATCAAGAACCTCGAGGAGGAAGCAAGTAATCAGAAAATCGAGCAATTAAGAACCCCGAGGGGAAAGCAAGCAATCAATCAATTAAGAACCTCGAGGGAAAAGCAAGCAATCAAGAACTTCGAAGGGAAAACGAGCAATCAAACAATCAAGCAATCAAGAACCCCGAGGGGAAAGCAAACAATCAAACTATCACACAATCAAGAAATCTCAGGAGAAAGAAAACAATCAAACTATAAAGCAATCAAGATCCCTGAGGGGTGAGCAAGCAATCTATTAATAAAGTAATCAAGAACCCCGAAGGGAAAGCAATCAAGCAGTCAAGAACCCCGAAGAGAAAGCAAGCAATCAATCAATCAAGAACTGCGAGGGGAAAGCAAGCAATCAATCGATCAAGCAATCAAGAACCCCGAGGGGAAAGCAAGCAAGCAATCAAAAACCCTGAGGGGAAAACAAGCAATCAAACAATCAAACAATCAAACAATCAAGAACCCCGAGGGAAAGAAAGCAATCAATAAATCAAGAACCCCGAGGGAAAATCAAGCAATCAAAAACCCCGAGGAAAAAACAAGCAATCAAACAATCAAGAACTGCAAGGGGAAACAAAAAATCAATTGATAAAACAATCAAGAACCCCGAGGAGAAATCAAACAATTAAGAACCCCGAGGGCAAAGCAAGCAATCAATCAATCAAGCAATCAAGAACCCCGAGGGGAAAAAAGCAATCAATCAAGAATCCCAAGGAAAAAACAAGCAATCAAACAATTAAGCAATCAAGAACTCCAAGGGAAAAGAAAGCAATCAATTAATCAAGAACCCCGAGGGAAAATCAAGCAATAATACAATCAAGCAATCAAGAACCCCGAGGGAAAAGCAAGCAATCAAACAATCAATCAATAAAATATCCCGAGGGAAAAGCAATGTGGATCAGATGCATACCTTCAAAAGTACCTACTCGTATAATTGTTTGATTTTCGGCTTTTATGCTTTGGTTACATGCTACTACATCCTCGTTTCTTGATTGGCTCCGGGAATACCTGTTTATATGTTTTTTTGATATTTCATAATTCCCGTACCTTGACAGCTTCCCGGTGCTCGCCGATTCTTGACGGGATGTTATTCTGCGGGAGTACCTGATATTTCCTTGTTATGATACGTACTGCTCCTGGTTGGCTATTTAGTTAACCCATCCACATCTCGGGTTGTGGTTCTTGGTCTTGGGACAAGACGTGTTGCAAAAGTTGGTGCCTTTTTGCTTATCTATAGCATCTCTTCGCATTTTGATGATAATTATGAGCGTAGAACCTGCTAACTTATGAGGTGTCATGTCAAGGTGGATTGCTCGAGGCGTCGGATTTTCTCGAATGGTCCTCATGCTTTCCTTATTTTTCATTTTGACCCCGAGGAATTCAAACGTCCTTTGAGTTTCCCTGTTAGCCTATAAAATGCTTCCTTGAGGTATCAGATGTTCCCTTACCGTCTTTCTCTCGATTATTTTTTAGTTTGATTTCGTGACCTTGCCTCTTTATCCGTTTTAATGAGTAGGGGAGGAGTGCCAAGAGATATCGGTGGTTTGCCCTTTCATTAGGAAGCATCTCTTCTGGTCGTCTTGATCAGACAGTCGCCGACCACCTCTGTCCCTTCCATCTGAGCCGTGAGGCATTGTCCATTGTGGGATCTGCTCTACGGAAACCCCTTTGCCCCAGCGATCCAGACTCTTCTCCTGGCGGTGGTGAGGGATCTCCTCCGTGAATTCTTTGATGCTTACATGGACCTTAAGGCCCTCATGCATCACAAGGGCCTTTTGACCCTGTGCGTGATGCTCTCTTCGGCCCTGGGATCTTCAGCTCTTGGGGTGGCCCATAAGGTGACAACCTTCGTCTGGATGCCGATCTCTATCTCCGGTTCGATAAGCGTCATCCGGTTTCTGACCATACTGTAGGTGCCTTGGCTCAGGCCATCGATTCTATGGTACCTTCAGTATGATTTGGAGTGGTCTCAATCTTGAGAGGAACAAGCGGTTGAAGAGGACGCGCGCCTACGATATACCACTCCGATATACCACTCCGATCTACGCCGGTCGATACTGTGAGTGAGGCAAGTAGTAGCAACAGAATTATCAATTACTCATGAGATCCCGAATGGTTAAGGCAGTTGCTATAATTGGGAGTTGGAAGGTAGCTTGTGCCCTCTTCGGGAGGGAGGATTCTCTGGGAGCATCGAGCAGAGTCCTCTTCAGTGAGGAGTTCCGCCGACCAGCCTAAAGGGTAAGCGCCAGCAGACTCAAAGGAACTGTCGGATCCTCGTGTTCTGATGATGGATGTGAGTGCATATTAGCCAAGAAACAGAGAGAACATGCGCGCGATCACGTACACTCTTAAACAGGCCTTCAAAGAGATGTCGGAAATGAAAATGGGATAAAACATAACTCGCGTGGTAAAAAAGGTACTAGGACGTAGAACCAAAGAACTAGCGCGAAGACAGCGAAAGCTTAGAAGGAACTTCACGTCGCGTTGCTTGAAAGGGATCATTAGGAAGTGCGAAACAAGATCAATAATCCCCCTTCGGAGAAGGCTGCATGCAACACAAAAACCAAATAATGATTAGTCGGCGAGAAAAAGAAAACCCACATGAGGAACGACGACTTATCCAACTCTCCCCAAATCAACCTGACGGGAGTCTCGGACGGCACCCGCCAAAAGCAGTACTAGAATGTCCACCCACATGCATTGTAGGGGCTGATCCTCATAATGATGGAGGTGTTGGTGCAAGGCTGTAAAGTTTCCTGATACGAACCCACCAATATCTTCCTCAGGACGAAGAAGGATCCAACGGAATCCGCCAAAAAAGGATGCCTGAAAAATTGCTTAGCACATGCAGAGCGGATAATACTCCCCATGCGGAGGGAGCCAGCTGGCTAAGGCACATGCTCGCCGAATTACAAAACTCTACGAAGATAGGGGGAAACGCCTGTGAAAGCCATAAGCCCAATAAATGCTGAGAGAGATGCAGTCATTAGGAGGAAGAATTGCCGTCACCCATTCTTCAAAAAATACCTCGACGGACAAGTGAGGATGAATCTGACCCATCCAGCCAGAGAAAGACTCATGCGACCATCCCGAAGTGAAAAGGTATAGTCTTCCTCTGCGCCCTTCAGGTCGTTCCCAGTGGAATCTTGCCCAATCGTCGCGCCCTTGGCTACATAAGAGCCATGATGAGATTTTTCGTCGGAGTCACGCAGCATCCATCGATGCGACATCGAATCCTGTGAAGGGGGAAGAGCTGAGATGTCAGAGGAACAACCTTTAGTGGTGGAATATGTTGACGATATCCAATCGTCAAGAGTTTTGTTATAATTACAAACCGTCTTTCTAAGAGATGGTTCTTCAAAAGACAATATGTGCACCGACAAAAGCACCATGAAATAAAGAGAGACTTACTGAAGAGTAGAGAAGGACAAATGCAAAGGTCGGAACATGAGGAAAAAACCATTTCAGAAACAAGCAGAGATCGGCAAGGTCAAAGAAGAAAATTGGAAATGTTGAAGCAACCCTTAAAAGACGTGAAGCAACCCTCAAAATTCAGAATAACATGCCGACGGTTATCAAAGAAAGATAAGAATTAAAGGACCAACGGTGAAAATAGTGAACAGGCGCACCGCTCGAAGGTGTGACTGTCAACACACAACAATCATTTCATCATTTTAGATACACGCAATTGTCAACGTGTCGTCCAAATCAGCAAACCGTTAAAGTTGACTAATTCTGTTTAGGTCAATATCGTTTTTGGCACAAATAAGACTAGTTCAGGTTGGAAATTTGAATTATATTTTAGTTCGGGTTTAAATAAGCCAAATGTTAAAAATCGTGTATAAAAGTGCACGACAAAAATAGCTCTGGTTGAAAAAGACCATTTTCCCGGAGGAAAGGTGTGGAGTTCAACTCTTTCCTTACCCAGTTACTTTTTTTTGTTCTTCTAACTAATATGCCTTTTTCTAGGTTTGCGGCCTCCAACTCTGCCTCCGCGAAGGACCTATTCTCGACGTCGCATTTTCCGAAGTGATGCCCCCATCGGTGAATAGCCTTTGGAATCGAAGATGTTCGGTTCTTCAAATCCTACAGAAAACATGACTCTCTTCCAAGGGAACACGTATCACGCTTCAAAATAACCTCCAAACATCATCGCGTGAGCACAACGTAAAGACTCTTCTGACAGTTGGGGGCCAGCGTAACCCCCGTAGAAAATGCATTTCTTGCCACAAGCAAGTCTGCACATGCTGCACAAAAATTAACGCCCCTCCGTATTAGCAACCCGCATTGCGGAGACCCTTCATATTTCCTTCAAAAATCCACCCTCGCCTTCCTCGGTAGGAAACTCAACATGAGCCATACCCTTCTGAGATAAAACTTTATTGTTCTCTCCCCAGACCGAATGATCGACCACAATTCATAAATTGTACCTAATTTCACCACGTGAGCATGATGCCAAGACTGTTTCGACAGTTAGGGGCTAGGATAATGCTTCGGGAAACATCATTCTTACACAAAGTGGTACGCACATGGTACACAAAAGTAACAAACCCCTCTATTTTAGCAATCCACATTGCGCAGACTACTCCTTCCCTCTTCGGGGCACCCGCTGACCCCAAAGATATGTTATTTTAGCCCGATAGAAGGGGTCCTGAAAAGGATCATACCGAGGCTACTAACGTGTTGAGGAGAGATCTGATCCACATCCCTCTCGGGAAAGAAGAGCGGAGGAGAAAACTGGTAGAAGAGGATTTCTCGGGGTCCATAATGGCCCAATTGCTCCGCCCAAAATAGCCTAACTGAAGCCATGCGAGGCATTTATTGCGTCGAACCTACCAACAGTGGAGCTCATTAAATTCTGATTAACCTGATCCACCCCCGAATAGGTGGGCAAGGCGTGCGTGGAACCAAAAACCAAGGTGCCAAAAGGGACCCTGTCAAAGGTAATGATCTATTTTGCAAGTCAAGTAATGTATGGATGGGTGGGATCAACCTGGGAAAATCCTGCCAGGTATCCAAATCATAATTGTCTATAAATACCCATTCAAAATGTCAAGGAAAGAGAGACTTTTTTCGGGAGTACACTTTCACTCTCGAGACTTCATCTTTTATCGGAAGCTCACAAAATAACATATTCCACTGGGACAACTCTAGGCCGGTAGGATAACTTCCCTTTCATAGAATACTTGTACTACCTATATTCCTTCCTCTGTCCAGTCATATGTCTCGTTCTGACTTGACAGCAGGGAATAATCAGGGGGACAGCATTTTCCCGTCCCGATAAGCTCTCGGCTATCTTTGTGATTTTAGATCTTGCTCGTCCACAAGTGTTCGAACCGGCTCAACTGCTCCGCGGAGCACACCGTCGTTACACGTCAGCATTCCGAAAATTACATCTGAACAATATATATATATATATATATATATATATATATATATATTGATAGAGAACACACCTAAAGAAATAAACTTATTTTAAAATATCAAGATTTTATCCTAGTATATTTTATGTACACACTTAAATATATAAATACATATATATATTTTTTTGTCACTAACACACTTTATTTATTGATTAAATAAATACATTGTTTGCATCTATAAACCAATAAGGGATATAAGTGCTTATAAAAAAAAACTGTTTTTCGTAAACGTGCATTCCGTGTAAGTAGATCGGCTTTCACATTCTTGTCCTAGGAAAATGAACAAGAGAAAACTCCGGAAACGATTTCTGAAGTTCCGCGAAATCACTAAGTTCCGGTTGGAAACCTCAGCATTCTTTCAGGGCTGACACCATAAAGATTAACTCCTTGGAATCTGTTACAAACAGAGAGCAAAAACGATTTTTCCTCTTCAAGCTAGACATGGCCCATAGTAGTTCATGAATCTCCGTATGGAGGGGAGACATGCCTCATCGACTTCTTTGGATCCCTAAGAGGTCCGTTGTACCATCTTGAATTTTCAAAATCCAACATATTCCACTCGTGGATTCGTCATCTTTCCAAGACCCGTCAATAAAACACGTGAAAGTTGTTGTATTTAAATCAAGGGGACTAGTGAATCCCATATTATCTGTTAAGGCTGCTTTCGTGCAGATAGTTGATAGCCACTTCGAAGATTTCTTCCAGGCGATATCTAGGATATGGAGAGGTGAGCGGTCAATGTTATCGAAAACTTTATAGTTCTTTGCTTTTCATATATACCACATAATCTATGGATATGACCGAATAACTTCTTCCTAAGACCCTCGGTTCGGTATATGCAAAAACAGATAATCCACATTCTTCCAGAGATTCTTATATGGAAAATTATTTGGAGATGTAGGAATATTCGAGAGCACCCATCATTGTAGTGCTGGTGGATAAGTGAAGATAGCATGATTTATTGTTTCCTCCGGATTTCCGCACCTTGGGTAACACTGCTCAACTCGTAAGTGTCTATGAGCCAGACGTTCATTTACTGGCAAAACCCTAGAAATAGATTATCATAGAAAATAACGGATCTTATTAGTTATTGCCACTTTCCACACATGCTCCTTAAGAGAATTGAAAGATGGTTGTTGAAGAAGGAATTGAGTTTCCTCATCCATCTTCCTTCGTGCTACCCATAGCCCGATTTAACTAGATACTTACATGAGGTAGTATAGTGTCAACAATTTATGTGAATGGACTATCTTGTAGAAGGCCTCAAGCTGATGATCAATGAGATATCTCCTGGATCTACACACTCTCGAAGATGCGGAAGATTACACGAGTTAGTAGCACTATCAATGAGGTCTGAGACCCTCATTTGTTGGTTGGGGGCTCGCAACATACTTATGGCTGACCATGGATCTTTATCGGGACTGACGTGGTATTGGAATCATGGTTTAAGCTCGGGTGCAACCAGACAAGATCAAGGCAACTACACTGTATCAAATCTTGGAATTGGACAGCCATATTTCCTCTTTGGACCCATCGAGAGCATCCGATCACCCTTGAATTAACATCTTCCAAATCTGATCAAGATATGATAAAAAAATATTGCCAACATCAATGCCAAATCAATCAACATTTCTTTTCTTATAAGATTTAGCATTTATGTTTTGATTTAATATTTGACTTGTCCACCAAATTTTGGAACTCTATAAAAGAGTTTCCACTCTCATTGTAATATATTTAGATTTGAAGTTTAAGGAAATAGAAAAGCCATTTGGCTCCCTCTTAGAATTCTCTTGGATTAGAGATTCTTTGTGTTCGTGCCTTGTGTGGAATCGCCTTGGCCGTTTTTGTGCGTTTAGACTTGGGTGGATTCCCTAGACTAGTCGTGGAGTGTATCACAAGCCATTCACAACTAGTGTGGTCTCATTCGATCCACCTTTCAAACCCGTTTCCACCGTTGTTTCAAGAGCGAGTCCATCGGCCAATTTGAACAACAACACATTCCGCCTCGTATCATTTGTTTGTAAGCATTCGAGTGAGCATCTCCTTGGATCTTATATCATATCGTATCAGAGTTAAAAGCTTCTATCCAAGGTTGTATCAACCCGACTTTTATCCTTTTATTTTGTGTTTTGTTTTCATTCCATTTTTAAAACCAAAAAATAAAAATTTGCAAGTTTATTTGTTTCTGATATTTTATAAATTAAAAAAAAATCATAAAAATTGTCTTTCTTTCAATATACCACAATTTTATATTTCTCAAAGCATATTAAAATTTACCAACTCTTACTAATTTAAAATTTGTGTTAGTTTTGAAATTACCAAATGTCAATGTCTTTTGGATTAAAAAAACGTATAATTTGTCAGTATAGAAGACTTTGCTTTTACAAGCTTTTCGGCTAAAAATTACTATTTGTACACATGTTTATTTGACTCTCTCAAATTCTTTTTTCTTTTTCTTATTAATGAAGATTCTTGTTTTTAATATATTTTAAAAAATTTGTTTTATAAACTCTAAAGTTTTTAAAAAACCCAAAATGGAGTATAAAGTCGCATGTTTGAAATAGTTCAGGTGGAAAATGGTATTTTTCGTCGTTTTGGATTATACGAAATCAAGTTTTCTTGCCAGCGTAGAATCCGACTCAACAAAAAGTAACGGTTGACTAGTACCGTCTTGGTCAATGTTGATTTTGGCTAAACGGATACAAGTTCATGTAGAAAATTTGAATAGATGCATTCATCATGTTGAATTTTGCTGGATATCAAACTTAGAGTATAAAAGCATACGTTCGAAATAGTCCATGTTGAAAATAGCCGTTTTCCCTATGAATATAAAAATACACCCGTCGAATTTTTAAAGTTAAACATGCTTAATCTTAAAACAATGATGAAAAATGAGGTGGTTTACACAATTGGAAACAAGCGAAGTTCAGTCTATTGTGAAAAACGCAGTTTTAAAAAACTGAAGTTTTAGACTTTAAAGTTGTTTTGGTTTCATTTTTTGATACAACATTTGATTTTATTTCGAATTATGATTTTTACTTAAACATTTTGAAGAAGTTGAGATAAATCATATATGAGTCTTATCAGTCGGACAAGGGTATTTGCAAGAACAATCTCTTGTTTCGTTACATAAGCCTTGTGCTTCTGGTCCAAATAATTTTTTACATGATCCATCACAATCTCCATAGACAGCGCACGGCCCAAGAATTCGTTCGCATCCCATATTCTGTTCAACTATATTAAACAAAACTGTATTTTATATCTAGATAATAAAAATTTAGTAGTACTTAGCAAAAAAATAAATATATTGAACTACAATATTTATGTGCCAAGGAATATGGGCCGAATCTAAAAATTATAGTAGATAATATTGAGATTAGTAAATGAGTATACTATAAAGATAAACGTATACCTAAGATTAGCATCACAACATTTGGGGCATATGCCAATGAATATATAGAGCCGGCACTATAGCTAGTAATTGTTTTGTGAAAAGAAAAAAGTAGTTGAATGATTTACTTTTATGAATAAACCTTAATAAATGTATAAATACCTAAGGAAAACATAACAAGGAAGATGATGGGGAGAACAAGCGAAGAAGCTGCCTTCACCATTCTTATTTATTTTTCTTTCTCTTAAAATTAGTTATTAGTATACTGAATGTTGATATACCTGAAAAGCTCGGAGACTAGAGAAAGGAGCTTTATAGAATTATGAGGTGATCAAGTTTTAGAAATACAAGGATTTACTATTATTATATGTTTGAAATATTTGACTGTATATTTTTTTCTTATTATCTAAAATTTAATTCCTTTTATCATTCTGATCTTTACATTTTTTCAAATTGTTAGTCAACTAAATTATTTCTTTATTTAATGTATAAATGCAAAGGAAAATTAAAAATCTGAAAATATAAATTCTTAAAGAGGAAAATCTGATTTTTTTTTTGTTAATTTTCTTTTTCTTTTAATTTTTTTCATCGGCAATTTTTTTTTAATTTTATGTTATTGTATTAGAGATAAGGGTTAATTTGGTTAGTAGCAAAAAAAAAACCTAATAACTAACCAAAATACCTAGATCCAAGGATTAGGATTTTGCCACATGGGGAGTTTTGGTTAGTTATTAGGTTTGTTGTTTTTTGGCCATCTCACCTAATTTCCCTAGAGATAATCTGAATTTTTTATAAAAGTTGACAAAAAAATAATTCGAAAAAGCAAAATTAGAGACATATAACACATGAAAATATCTCCAACAATATTTTTGTAAAAATAATTTGGATAGAAAATTAAATCATTTTCGGTTTTTTATTGTTAATTTGTTGGTTTTTTAAAATCCAAAAATAGAAAATTTCAAGAATGAAAATATGATTAAAGATAAGTACGAAAATCATATAAATTTTTCATATTTTTGACTTCCTCTTTTTCATTGAGAGTCTTTGGGTTTAAGCAAAACAGGGCTTTAAGCTGTGATTTTTCATCTTTTGGCGAGATATTTTCGAATTTTAACAATATTTTGGTGAATCATTAAGAGAATCTTTCGGTTTTGTGAAGGGTTTTTCATTGTGATAAAAAACTTATTGAGCACCGCTTCATAACCTAAGAACCCTAACTGAGTTTTTGGCGTGTGTGTAGTGGGTTTTAGAACTGCGGGGTCGTGTTATCTATTTTTCTGATGACCAATATCGACAAGACTTTTTTGGCGATGTCTTTAGATAAGAGGATATACCTTTTGAGCTACCGGATCTCCCACAATGCTGCTCAATTGAGAAGAATGCAATGAGAATTATTAGGAGAACTTTAAATCTTGAAAGTCAAAATATGGCGGATCTTATTCTTGATATGCCAAGAAAATGCCAAGTGTATATATGATCGTGTGAGAGAAAAAGCACTTTCGAAGGAAATGTTTCAATTCATCTTTAAATATAAGTATGATTTGGAGAAAGTAAAGTTTCAAACGAAAGCGAGTTTGGACTTACAACGAATGGACTGTTGTGATTGATCGATGGGTAGAACACCCTCAAAGCAAGGAATGTGTTAGAGTGAAGGTACTTTTTGATGTTTTACATCAAAAGTAGTCAATCTACCATCCGGAAAATCGACTACGATTTTGTATGACGTTGAGAGAATCCAGAAACATTGTTATACGTGTCAGAGGCTCACGCATGAGAAAGATAAATGTCTAGTGTTGATTCAACATAGGAAAGACAAAGCTGCTGCACAAAAACAGAGCATTATTGTCGAAAAAACAGAGTAAGAATGTTGTGTTACAAAAAACATATCCTCTTTTTGGTATCATCACAGAAGAGCAAGTTGGTGTTGATCCACACACGGGGAGAGTGAGAATTGCTTCTGAAGTCTTACAAGGTATGCGTGATTACCTTCTCGCTGTGAATAGAACAGAGAAGGGAATATGTGAATAGAGAATTATAACCACACTTTCTAATTTGAATAAGGATCATCTGGGCCAAAAAATGATGCTACGGTTAGAACCGACACCTCTGGTTACCACAAATGTCGACAAAGGAAAAGGGATTGTGTTTGGATACACTAATGCTGACAAAAGCAAAGAACCAGGTGACTAGATTCGGAATGACCAGAAGCTGCTGTCATCAGCGATCAATGCTGGTATTTCAATGAGGACAAATTCTCTTGCTGGAGATACTTGTTCTGAGAGAGCTGCAACGAACTTTCAATCAGACTTTGATGGTTTCCAGGACTGTTCTACGGTTTTGGAGCTGGTATTTCTGATGCTAACTCTTCCGAGTCAGTTTCTAGGTTTACTAAAACCAGAAAGAGGCCACCGTATAAGAGTAAAAGGAAGTTGCAAGGGCATTTGAATGATTATGTGGGAGCTTATGTGGAAGTGAAGAAAGGGCTGGCTGTTGGTGTTTCACCGAAAAGGAAGGCAGTGGAAGTGGCAAGTGTTTTTTTCAAAAATCGCAAAGCGTACAAACTCAGAGGTAGTCCTGAATGGGGACTGCTAAAGCAATAATGAGCATATTGAGTTGGAATTTTCATGGATTGGGACGATCTCAAAATTTGATAATTCCGTGTCTCATAGATGCGGCAAAAATATTTCCCTGAGATTTTATTTTTAATGGAGACGAAGCATTGTCGAAACGTTTTAGTGGATATACAAGAATGGTTGGGGTATTATAGGGTCTACACGGTGGATCCTATTGGCTTGAGTGATGTTTTGGCATTGTTTTGGAAAAAGAGTGTTATGGTTGACTTTCAGTTTATAGATAAGCATTTGATGGATTTTCATGCACAGTTTGGGTCTTTTAATTCTTTTGTGTCACAGTTTGGGGCTCCAATAGTTAAAATGCGTAATCACGTATGGGAGATGTTGATGAGAATTGGGTTATAAAGAAAAAGAAGCTTGGTGTATGTTTTATGATCTTATCAAGAGTTGATGTTCCTAAAAAATATGTGGATGGAAGCAAAGAAAATGAACTTAGGGTTTAATTAAGGCATGAGAGGCCGATGGGCTCGAAAGATAAGAATCCTCGCAAGAAAAGAAAATTGGTAGAGCAAAATGAAAAGGTTCATGAGGAACCTCATAGTGAGAAATATCTAGAGGACATTTGTGAAAGAGATCTAGATGAACCCGATGAAGAGAAATGTCCGGATGACGTTGAGAATACAGAAAAATTTGAGATATCCATTAGCTACTGTTGGGGTCAAAACCCACCCAGCTGTGATCAATGGGAAAATGGCTAAGTATGAAAATACGAAGAATCAGAAAAGACCGAAATTGTGCCTAAGTCATTTTTGTACGAATCTACTTAAGTACAAGAGAGGCCATTCTGGCCAAAGTAGCTCCATTTCCGGCCAAGGAAGCTTCGCTTCAGCAGAGAGACTTCGGCAAAGCAGGGAGAGATTTCGGCAAAGCCTTGTCTCCACTTCGGCAAAGAAGGGAGAGGCTTAGGCAAGCCTTGCTCCACTTAGGCAAGCTTTGTCTCCACTTAGGCAAGCCTTGTCTCCACTTAAGCAAGCCTTGTCTCCGCTTAGGCAAGCCTTGAAGGAAGCTTCGCTTCGGCATGGAGACTTCGGCAAGCTTGGTCGTCACTTCGGCATGGAGACTTCGGAAAGGCCTGGTCTTCACTTAGGCAAGCCTTGTCTCCACTTAGGCAAGCCTTGTCTCTACTTAGGCAAACCTTGTCTCCGCTTAGGCAAGTTTTGGCCAACATCGGCAAAGCCTTGCTCCACTTCGGCGAAGAAGGGAGAGATTTAGGCAAGCCTTGCTCCACTTAGGCAAGCTTTGTCTCCACTTAGGCAAGCCTTGTCTCCACTTAGGCAAGCCTTATCTCCGCTTAGGCAAGCCTTGAAGGAAGCTTCGCTTCGGCATGGAGACTTCGGCAACGGAGACTTCGGCAAGAGGAGCTCACTTCAGCACTGGAGACTTCGGCAAGCCTAGCCACTTCGGCAATGGAGACTTCGGCAAGAGGAGCTCACTTCGGCACTGGAGATTTTGGCAAGCCTAGCCACTTCGGCAATGGAGACTTCGGCAAGAGGAGCTCACTTCGGCACTAGAGACTTCGGCAAGCCTAGCCACTTCGGCACTGGAGACTTCGTCAAGCCTAGCCACTTCGGCACTGGAGACTTCGGCAAGCCTAGCCACTTCGACAACGGAGACTTCGGCAAGAGGAGCTCACTTCGGCACTGGAGACTTCGGCAAGCCTAGCCACTTCGGCAATGGAGAATTCGACAAGAGGAGCTCACTTCGGCACTGGAGACTTCGGCAAGCCTAGCCACTTCGGCAACGAAGACTTCGGCAAGAGGAGCTCACTTCGACACTGGAGACTTCGGCAAGCCTAGCCACTTCGGCAATGGAGACTTCGGCAAGAGGAACTCACTTCGGCACTGGAGACTTCGGCAAGCCTAGCCACTTCGGCAATGGAGACTTCGGCATGAGGAGCTCACTTCGGCCGACACGGTCACTTCGGCAAGCCTAGCCACTTCAGCAATGGAGACTTCGGCAAGAGGAGCTCACTTCGGCCACTTCGGCCGACACGGTCACTTCGGCAACACGACCCGCGGCTTCGGCAACGACGCACAACTTCAGCCACGCTCCACTCCGGCCGTGTCCCACTTCAGCAAGCCTCCACTTCGGCCACGCTCCACTTCGGCTACGCTCCATTTAGGCACGACACGAGCTCATTTCGGCCGAAGTCATTTTTATACGAAACTGCTTGGCCGAAGTCAGAATCATACGAGACTGATTGGCCGAAGTCAAAATCATACGAGACTGCTCGGCCGAAGTCAAAAACCATACAAAATTGATTGGCCGAAGTCAAAATCATACGAGACTGCTCGGCCGAAGTCAAAACCATACGAAACTGTTCGGCCGGAGTCGAAGTCATACGAAACTGTCTGGCCGAAGTCATACGAAGCTGTCTAGCCGAAGTCATTTTTATACGAAACTGCTTGGCCGAAGTCAAAATCATACGAGACTGTTTGGCCGAAGTCAAAATCATATGAGACTGTTTGGCCAAAGTCAAAATCATACGAGACTGACTGGCCGAAGTCAAAACCATACGAAACTGTTCGGCCGAAGTCGAAGTCATACGAAACTGTCTGGCCGAAGTCATACGAAGCTGTCTGGCCGAAGTCATTTTTATACGAAACTGGAAGACGACGCGGCCGAAGTCATTTTGATACGAAGCTGGAAGATGACGCGGTCGAAGTCATTTCTATACAAGGACGACAAGCCCGTCTTCAGCCTGCGATGGATCAAAGGCCCACGAAGCCGAGCCGACTTGCTAAAACGGAAATCCCGAAGGATTAGGAAGTTTTCCTGATCCTTTTGGGATTGACCTAGCCAACTCGAATGACTATATATATTTATGTACATCCCTTGAAAAATGGGATCCGCAATTTACTTAGCAAAAACCCTAGACTTTTTGCTCTCAAACTCTTGTACGAAATCTTTTCGACACAGCTTAATAAAAACCATCTTTGGATCTCTCCGTTCGTGGTTTATCCGCAGAAATTTCATCCCCCTTAACAAACCTCCGAGAAATTCTAATTGTGTTGATTTCGACTCCCACAGCTACGCGTACGCCCAAAATGCATTATGGGGTAGAAATGAAACAGAAGATATTGATGGGATGTTCTCTTTTTGTATCAAAAGAAATTGATCATGGGGATGATCCAGACCTAAGGTCTGAAAGACACGATTAAGAGAAATGGCAAGAGGCCATGAGAAATGAATTGATCTCTTTTAAAAAGAGACATGTTTTTAGACCTATTGTCATTACACCAGAAGATGTAATGTCTGTCAGATGTAAAAGGGTTTTTGTAAGAAAAATAAATGAGAAAATTGAAGTCACAAGGTATAAGGCACAACTTGTGGTGCAAGGATTTTCTCAAAGACCGAGAATTGATTATGAGAAGACATATTTTCCGGTAATGGATGCAATCACATTCAGGTACTTGATGAGCCTAACAGCGTTAATTTTTTTAGAAATGTACATGATGGATATTGTGACTTGTGGGAGTGTAAATCCACGCCAATTGAACTTGTTACGTCTTTTAGAGAGATCCGAAACTTCTGAGTAAAAACCACCAAAAAATACAAACAGAGATCCAAAGTTCGTCTTTTATTAAGCTGCTTAGAAAGTTTTTTGTATGAGAGCAAAAGTCCAGAGTTCTGCTAGATAAATTACGGATCTTCTTTTCTGAGGGTGTACAAGAGTATATATACAAGCCAGAGTCGGCCAAACCTATTCCTAAGAGATAAGGAAAATTTCTTGTCTCTTCGGGTGTTTTCCTTTCTTAAGTCGGCTCGGCCTGCTGGGCTTCTTGTCCAGGTTCGGCCCACTCCCGTTTGTGGACTTGTTGTGAATTCTTTGTTGTCTTCGGCCAGGCTTGGTTTCGTTGAAACCATTTCCTTTGGCTCGGGTGACACCATGGGTCACGGCTCGGGTGACACCATGGTTCACGGCTCGGGTGACACCATGGTTCACGGCTCGGGTGACACCATGGTTCACGGCTCGGGTGACACCATGGTTCACGGCTCGGGTGATACCATGGTTCTGGCTCGGGTGACACCATGGTTCACGGCTCGGTTGACACCATGGTTCACGGCTCGGGTGACACCATGGTTCACGGCTCGGGGGACACCATGGTTCACGGTTCGGGTGACACCATGGTTCACGGCTCGGGGTTGCTTCGTGTCATGGTTCGGGTGGCGACAACTTCGATCTCCTTGCCTTGACCTTGATCCGTTTGGCTTGACCCCGATCCAACTTTTCCTTCATGGTTAGGGATCTTGATCCAACTTTTCCTTCATGGTTAGGGATCTCGATCCAACTCTTCCTTCACGGTTAGGGATCCCGATCCAACCCTTCCTTCACAGTTAGGGATCCAGTTGCTAATGTTCTTTCATACTTAGCCATTTTTCAATCGTTGATTCTCAAGAGGTGGAATCTGACCCCAACATTGGTGTAACTTTCTGATCGTTGATCCAAATGACTTAAAACTTCTTTTGGATGAAAGCTAACTCAATCATCTATCTTCTGACCAAATTTCAGCTCAGGTTCCCTTCTTCTCTGGTGACACCGATCCCTTTTAGATCGGGGACGCACAGGCAGAAATTGATATATCTCCACGATAATTGGTGTAACTTTCTGATCGTTGATCCAAATGACTTCAAACTTCTTTTCGATGAAAGCTAACCCAATAATATATCTTCTGACCAAATTTCGGCTTGGGTTTCCTTCTTCTCTGGTGACATCGATCCCTTTTGGATCGGGGACGCGCAGACCAAAATTGATATATCTCCACGATAATTGGTGTAACTTTCTGATCGTTGATCTAAATGATTTCAAACTTCTTTTGGATGAAATCTAACTCAATCATCTATCTTTTGACTAAATTTCGGCTCGGGTTGCCTTCTGCTCTGGTGACACTGAGCCCCTTCTTCTACGGCTCGGGTACGACAAGCACATATTGATATGTCTTCAGTAAATCGGGTGTATCTTGCCAACCTCAGCTCCAAATGATATGATTCCAACTCCATTGGAAATCTGGCTCAAAGATCTTATTTTTCATCAGCGAACCGATCTCTTTAGTATGTTTCCGAACTGATCCGAGCTCTTTAGTGCAATGGCTCGGGTTTCCAAATTCTTTATGGATTTGGTCCATCAAGGCTTCTTGGGCTCGGTTCGTGATAAGTTGAGTTTTTCATGGTCGTCCATTTTCTGTACTTAGTTAAATTTCTGTTGATCTCAGTGGGGTGAAATCCGACCCCAACATGACTGCTTACCTATATGGATCGCTTGATAGCAACATATATATGAAGATCCCGGAAGGATTGAAGATCCCGAAAGGATTTAAAATTTTAGAAATGCAAGAGGCATTGTCTAATGGGATTTGTTCGATCAAATTACAAAGATCACTTTATGGATTGAAATAATCCGGACGCATGTGGTATAATCGCTTAAGTGAATACTTGTTGATAAGATGATATATCAACGATGCGATATGCCTGATCATGATTCGTGATCATTGCTGTTTATGTTGATGACCTGAACATAATCGGAACTCAAAAGGATATTGATGATGCAAGAACTCATATGAAATGAAAGAGGAGTTCGAAATGAAAGATCTTGGAAAGACAAAGTTTTCGGGCTCCAGGTAAAGCATTCAAAGATAAAATATTTGTGCATCAATCAAATTATACCAAAAAGGGTATTGAAACACTTTAATATGGATAAAGAGAATCTTTTGAGTAGTCCAATGGTTAATAGATTACTTAATATTGAAAGTGATCCATTTCGACCTTATGAAGGTAAGGAAGAAATATTAGGTTCTGAAATACCTTATATGAGTGCAATAGATGCATTAATATATATTGCAAATTGTATTAGACCAGATATAGCTTTTGCTACTAACTTACTTGCAAGGTATAATCAGCTCATACTCGTAGACATTGGAATGGAATAAAGCATATCTTCCGTTATCTACAAGGTACGATAGATCTGGGATTATGTTATGCTAGAAACTCGAAACGTGGTCTAGTTGGTTTTATAGATGCTGGTTATTTATCTGGTCGTCATAAAGCTCGATCGCAAACGGGATATATTTTTACAATGGGTGGAACCGCGATCTCGTGGCATTTGCAAAAACAGAGTTTGGTTGCCACTTCATCAAATTATGCAGAGATCATTGCACTTCATGAGGCATGTAGAGAATGTGTGTGGTTGAGGTCAATGACTCAACACATACAAGGCGCAAGTAGAATAGTCACCAGCAAAGAATCAACAATACTATATGAAGATAATGTTGCTTGTGTTGCCCAAATCAAAGAAGGATATGTAAAAAGCGACAGGATGAAGCATATTCCTCAAAGATTTTTTTCCTATACTCAAGAGCTTGAGAAGAACAAGGAGATCGATGTCCAACACACCCGCTCAAGTGACAATGCATCAGATTTGTTTACAAAGGCGCTTCCTACAACAATATTCAAGAAGCACGTTTAAAGCATCGTAATGCATCATTTTCAGGGGAAAATTGCACTCTTTTTCCCTTATCATGATTTTTGTCGCACCGGATTTTACCATAATAAAAATTTTAACGAGGCAATCTGAAACCAGACACATAAATAATGATAGAGACTCAAAAAAATATATTAAAAGTTTGGTAATTATCCATCAATTAACTCTAAGCATATCTACATAATCTCCAAGTGTCATCTTCTTATGTTTGACACAAGTTTGCCACTAATCAAACTTCCTCTAAGTCTAAGTGTCATTTGTAATTAAGAGGCAAATTTTGTCTTATGCTAAATCTATTTCCTATATATATGGAATGTAATAAGGAGAATTATGAGAATAAGAATGAGTTTGGCATTCCCTCTCTCTCATGATCTATACTCTCTCTCTCTCGTGATCTCTATTTTCTCTCTCTCTCTTTCTCTTAGAAAATATATAAGCAAATCCATACATATCTACATATATATATATATATATATATATCACCTTATATAAATTCATAACACTCTAAACATTACCTACTAATTTTTAGCAGATTGAACATTGAAGATATAGCAGTTTAAGGCACATCATGTGTTACCTTAGAAAGTACTCCAGAAAGCAGATTTGCAGCTGCTGATTTGGAGTAGGATGGACTGAGCTGGACAAACCGATAACATTAGCTGAACTGGACAACCAAGAGGAGGTTATATGCGTGGATGATCAGCTTGTAAGTAGATTTGCATCACAAAGATTCAAGATTATTTCCAAAAAAAAAATAAGGAGAGAATAATCACAAAAGGGAGATTTGGGTTTATCTTGGATAGTTGGTGCTCGTCTCTACATCTATAAATAGAGAGGCACAAGCATTGTATGTGCTTTGACCAAAATCACGAAATCCAGAGAGATTTATACTTGCGAAGAGTCTAGCTCAGGACTGGATTGGCTAGAAAGAGTCTATGTAGAAAAAACGGTAAATTAAGACGGTAGGGCTTGATATATGCATTTGCAATTGTAGTTGCTTTTTTATTCTAGTGGATTTGTTTCTGGATATGGTCTCGGGGATGTAGGGAGAACCAAACCTCTATATGTTCTTTACTTTATGCATGTACACTCGATCATTATATATTTCTCATCGCTCGAACATAGATCTTGCCCCAAACCGCAGTTACAATTGGTATCAGAGCATGTTCTCGATAGAGATTTATTCTCGTTTCGGGTTTGATCAAGGATTTGAGGCTAGAAAGTATAAATCCTGATGTTATATGTTTGAGGGGGGAGTTTGAAGATCATCAAAGCTTGTTGTTGTGTAAAGTTTTGAGTGCATACTTGGATTCTAAAACTCAGTCAAAAAGAGAGAGATTGAAATTATATTTTGCCAGAGTTTTCATATGAAGAGATTAAAGGTGAAGATTGAAGATGTAGCAGTTTGAGGCACATCATGTTCTACCTCAGAAAGCAAATTTGCAGATGCGGAATTGGAGCAGGATGGGCTGAGATGGAAAAACTGATGACATTAGTTGAGCTGGACAACCAAGAGGAGGTTATAGGCGTGGAGGATCAACTTATAAGCAGATTCGCATCACGAAGATACAAGATTATCTCTAAGAGAAAAATAAAGAGAGGATAATCACAAAAGGGAGATTTGGGTTTATCTTGGATAGTTGGTGCTCGTCTCTACATGTATAAATAGAAAGGCACAAGTATTGTATGTGCTTTGACCAGAGCCACGAAATCCAGAGAGATGTATACTTGCGAAGAGTCTAGCTCAGGACTGGATTGGCTAGAAAGAGTCCATGTACAAAAGAGCGGTAAATCAGGACGGTATGGCTTGATATATGCATTTGCAATTGTAGTTACTTTCTTATTCTAGTGGATTCATTTTTGGACATGGTTTCAGGGATGTAGGGAGAACCGAAGCTCGTGAAAAAATTATATGTGTTATTTACTTTATGCACGTACACTCGATCATTATATTTTTCTCATTGCTCGAACATAGATTTAATCTCTACAATTGTGATATATATAATTAAGAGATTATATTTAGTAGAGGAGAGTATAGTAAATTTACATTTAAAAAAGTTAGTTTTAGAAAAAAATCTAAATTAAGGTTAGTTTTCAAAAACTAAAAAGATTTTGGTGTATTTTTACAAATTTCCTCATAACCTAGGTCTAAACTTGTTCACATCGAAATGGAAATTTTTTTATTTAGTTTGATTTTGTTTCATTTTTTTTTTTGAACATCTGACATTCCATTAATCTTTAAGAATTTATACATAATATATGAAGAGAAATTATGAATACAAATAAGAAGAGATATACAAAATATATCAATTATGATTCCTTCGTTTTTGTATCATCCGAACACCTGCAATTAACTTGATACAATAATATACATCAGAGACCAAATTATCCATTGCTATGCCCAGGGGCGGATGTAGTGAGGTTTTGGGAGGGGCACTTATCCACCATGACTTTTTTCAAAATTAGTATAATTGTTTAAAAAAATTTCATAATGTCCCTCTTGATGCATTAATTTATGTTGTGTTACTTAATAGTTTTTAGTTTTGCACCGGGTAAAAATGATTCCTAGATCCGCCACTGGCTATGCCCATTCTTCAATCATATACAATTACTTCGGAGAACCGGCATATGCCAGAAAGAAACTCTACCATTGAGAGACAAAGCGGTTACTCATTGGAACCGACTATTGAAACCGACGACGCTTGAATGAAACGAACATGTACCATCGCCGCATAACGAAGCCGATTCCATTTGCAAAAAAAATTACCCAATGCATGAAGGGGAACCGGGTCTTCATCATCCAAGACCGGTTAAACATCACCATTGTAGTAATTCTGATCACAACCATCACCGTTATAGAGAGTGAGGACAAATTGATATAAGAACGAGAAGAAGAAGAAGCCGTTGGGATGCTTCTGCACTTCTCCATCTCTAATGTCGATGTTTTTATTTAGATAAACATAACCTAATTTTACAAAACAATGAAAAGAGAAGGAGTACGGCCGACGCCGGAGTCCACGTCCGCCGGTAAAGATTGCAGATACTCGAGATTTGAAAAGTCGCTTGGAAAATTGCCTAATAACCGTTTTCTTTCTTTCTTTTGTCGTGATCTTTTTTTGTACTAAAATTTTTTGTTTCACTTTTTCTGTCTATTTTTTTGTTGAGGAAATTCTACGCCTAGAAAAGCAAAACAATATAAATTTTTATTTGATTCGAATAATACGAAAAAAAATAAAAAGAAATATTTAAGAAAATAAAAAAAAAATGTAATTCCGACAAAATAGGTGGCTGTAAAAACCATTCGACAAGTAACTGCTAATAAAATCGTAAAGCGACTCCACGAATTTAAAACTAACTACTTCCTCTCTTTTACATAACTAACCATAACTCCCTCTCTTCCACTTTTTTTCTTTTCTTCTCCCTTTCTTCTAGTTTTCCTCTCGACACTCATAATAATGACGAACGCTTCAGATTCCGATCCCAATTTCGATATCCCATTTGCTCCATCGAATGTAATTCTTCCGAGTTACAATCAAAACCCAAGAAAAAAACGCACCAAAATCTCCAACAACGAAACCGGTTCATCTTCTTCAAGGCCTAAACCGGTCAAGAAACCAGACCGTAATGCTCCCAAAATCACACGACCCTGCACCGAATGTGGTAAACAATTCTGGTCATGGAAGGCTCTATTCGGACACATGAGATGTCACCCTGAGCGTCAATGGCGTGGCATTAACCCTCCACCTAACCACCAACGTCGGACCACCATCGCCACTTCATCAGAAGAAGATCATGAAGTAGCCTCTTGTTTACTAATGCTGGCTGATGGTTCGACCGGTCCAAGTGGAGGAGTTGAGGGACGGTTCGAGTGTGGAGGTTGTAAGAAAGTGTTTGGATCACATCAAGCGTTAGATGGACATAGAGCAACACATAAACATGTCGAAGGATGTTTCGCCATTACAAACATAACCGAAGTTCCTCCTCCTCAACAGATCGTTGGTCAAGATCGTAAGAGCAAAAGTGTGAAGGTAGTCTCAGGGATTAACCATCGATGTAACATCTGTTTTAGAGTGTTCTCGAGTGGTCAAGCTTTAGGTGGTCACATGAGATGTCATTGGGAGAGAGATCAAGAGAAGAACCAAGATTCGACTGTTATCGATCTCAATGTTCCTGCAACGACGGTACAGAACTTGCCAGAGTGTTCTTCAGACACATTGTCAGAGTGTTCTTTAGATCTTACGTTAGGACTTTGATAACATATAATATATATATATATATATATTTTTTTTTTTATAGGGGTATTGGTTTCTTTCTTTTAAAAAACTCTCTATTTATGTTTGTGATGATTCGTAATATGAAGTTATAGGATTGGGGTATTGTAATAATCTATATAAATTTAATATGTCGATGAAATTGCATCAAGTGTTATATGTGTTCGTTCAATAAATGTCAAAGTTTGCTTTTTATTTATTTAAGCCCATTAATTTTCGCAATCGTCAAATCTTAATATTTCTCTATGTAAAAATTGTATATTGTTGTTATGTTGTCCTCCTCACAATGGCGTTACACAAGAGATAAAATGGAGATTCACAGAAAATATACAAATTTTCTCACAATGTTTCTCCTAGAGGCGACAGTTGACTCGATGATGATGCTTCTTCCTTCATTTAAACAGATGGAATCTGTGCACACATCTGCAGAGGTTTTAGCACAAATGTGAAAGAAAACAGAGATATTTTTTGAGGTTATGCAATGGCTTCTTACTTCTGATTTAGTTTGCAAGGGTTCAAGTTGTTCCTGTTGAGTAGAAGATGATGCCTCCTCGTCCTGCTTTGTCATTTCAGGCATTTTAGAATATGGAACCTGCAAGCAAAAAGATTGGTTTTATAACTTGAACGAAAATAATCATCAAGAATGCAATTACGGTTACAATCATTAAGCCCCTACTTCTGTTTGAGTTTGCAAGGCCTTAAGTGTTGCAACAAGATCTTTTGTGTTGAGACTCTCTCTATCCTCGTACTGCAAACATCGAGAAGCGGGTTGGAAAACTACTGTAGCTTCTTCATCAGAGAACTTTCCCTCCAGATTTGGATCCATCAACTCAACAACATTCTTTCCATTTATCATCTCAGGAGCCTACAAGCAGGAGAATAAAAACTAATTCATTGGCTTATATATATACGGCTTGTGTTGCAAGAAACTGTCAACGACAGAGAATCTAAGGATAAAGGATCTATCAGGCTACTACTAAACTACTAAGTAAGCAAGAGAGGACTTGAAACAGAATCACTTCTCTATCAATAGTTTTATATCAAAAATTTTAAAACTTATTTTATTTATTTTTTAAGGTGATAAATGAAAAGAATATTGTTTTGCATTTTTTCGAGTTTGGTTTCATTTTGTTTTGAAACACTAAATTTTGTTTTGCATTTTTTGAGTTTGGTTTCATTTTCAAAGTTATAAAATATTTATAAAAAAAAATCAAATAAAAATATGAAAATCTATTCAACAGATTTTGAAAAACAAAATACAAATAGCAAAAAAATCAAAAATAAATCTAATTCAAATAGACTAAAAGGAAAAAAAAATTATTAGAAAAATGTGATAAAATTTAATTAGAAATCAAATAATAAAAAATTCAAAAAAATAAAATAACGGTTAGGTTTCTTGATTAGTAGTTTCACATCAGCGTTTTCGATTAATTTTTTGTTTCACGGGTAATCTGAATTTGTTTTTAATTTTTTTTGTTTGGTTTTTTCATGTGTTATAAAGTATTAAATAATAAATCCGCATATATGCGAATCTTAAATCTAGTGTTTTATAAAACTTTATAAAATTGAGTTTTGATAAACTTATAACGTTTATAAAAAACAATATTTTTGAAAATAAATAATAAATAGTGATACTTTTGAAAAATGATATTATAAAAATAGTATTTATCATAATTTCCCTAAACTAAACTATAAAAGTAATTTTCTAGTAAAATGTATTTTCAATTAACAACCTTGGGAAATCTGCAATTATTAAAGTCGTTTCATTTACCAAACAGAAATAAAATAAAATAAATTGAAACATAGAAGACCTAATATGGCTGCACAGTTTCCGTGGGAGTTGGAGGAAGAAATACTCTGTCGTCTTCCACCTCAATCTCTTGTTCGATTCAGAACCGTAAGTAAACAATGGAACACTGTTTTCAACGACAAGAGTTTCCTCAAAAACCACTCGTCTCGCTCCCGTCCCCAATTCATCTTCCTTACCCATTCCAAAGTTTATTCGATAGACATCATCGTTCCTAACAACATCGATCCAACCATAGAATTGCGTGAGCTACCTATGCCTTACGGGGAAGGTATACATCTGGAAAAGTACAAAAACATCATTAGATTCACTAGTTGCGATGAGCTCTTCTTTTGTAACTATGAGTTTGAGTTTGAGATGAGCTGGACAGCTTTATGGAATCCGTGGCTGAGACGGGTTAAATGGAACAAGAACGATGCTAAAGAGTTTTCGGCTTTTGGCTTAGGATATGATAATAGTAAGGTTTACAAGATCTTGGGCTATTTTTTTTCTATCCTAAGAAATAACATGAGAGTTGCCATCTACGAGTGTGCGTCTCACGCGTTGAAGTTGATTGATACACCTGACAAAGACTGGTTCGAAAGTCATGAATGGAAATCTCTATTGGGTTACTCGTAATCTCGAGATTCGTGGTGACTACTACATCCGAAGCTTTGATTTCTCTAGGGAGAATTTCAAACCCTTTTGTCTCCTTCCGTGTCACAAGAACGATATTCGTAATGAACTTATCCTCGCCGTTTATAAGGGAGATCGGTTTTCCTTGTTAAAGCAATGTTATGTAACAAGGTAGATTGGGATTTGGGTGACGAAAAAGAAGACCCATCGAGAGGAAGAGGAGGAAGTGGTGTGGATAAACTTGATGACTTTGCCAACAACTAACTTGCCAAAGCTCTTTTTTAAGATTTATCGCATTAGTTATTTCATCTATGACAAGACCCTATTCATTTGTTGTGCCGACGATGAAACTGGAGTGGCTTGCATCTATATTTTTAGGGGAGATCTGTGTAAGAAGATTCAAATAGGTTCTGGGATTGTCGAGTGTTGTCACTGTGTTTACACTCCCAATCTGATCTCGCTTCCTTAATTCAGAGGTTAGATTGAGTGAATTGCAAGTCTAGTTTTATCACTCTTTTTTTTTTCTTATTGGATTTCTGAAGGTTTAAGCCTCATATTGATTAAAAAAAAAAAAAGATTCTACAGTTGTCTTGGATGATAAATATAATTGAACTCTGGATTTGATTGTATATGAAGACACGGTCATAACGCCGCCCTCCGAGGAACTCTGCTACTTCAAGATGCTTCACCTGTCTAACAAAAGGATGGGACATAAGAAACAAGAAGAAGCAATAAACACACAACATTTCTTTTCGTTTAATCCAAGAAATAAAAAAAGAGAGTAAAACTACTACCATTCCGACCGTGATATAATCACACATTAATTTGTTAATGATATTGCAAAAAGTGTTATTCAATAAATTATAATATTCAACAAGTTAGCTTTTTGACTTAAGCCCATTAATTATCATAATTCATTGAACAAAGAATGTTTCTCTATGTAAAAAATTGTATATCGTTATAAAAGAATTACGAAGATAAATATAAATATACTCGTTGAAGAACGGGATACTGAAAATTGAGAAAGAGAGAGAGATAGAGAGTGATTTTCTTCTTATTAAAGTTATTGAAGTTGTGTATTTTTGTGTGTTTACAATGAACAACTATGTGTTCTATTTATAGGCAAAACATAGATAGTGGTGGTCTCCACATTAATGAGTGAGCTTAGTGGAGTTATTAGTGGAGACATGCTTTTACAACACTCCCCCTTGGAGATCAGTGTCATTATCACCTTTGCTTAACGTCTTTGTTGCCTCATTAAAAACCTTTTCAGGAAAATCCAGTGGGAAAAACGATAGTAAGGTAAAAAGAGTACAACCACGCAAGCTTTCCCTCGAATGATCAGGTGTCTTCTTGTAAGTTTTGTTGATGACGCATTCCAATGTTATGGACATGTTTCCTGAACATAGTGGTAGGTAGTGAATTTGTGAAGAGATCAGCGGTATTGTCACATGATCTGACATATCTGACTTCAATGACTTTAGTCTTCTCAAGTTCCTGAGTGTATGAGAAATACTTCGGAGGGATATGTTTGGTTCTATCACTTTTGATATATCCTTCCCTTGTATGGATGACACATGCATCATTGTCTTCATATAAGATAGTTGGCTCTGTGTTTACTTTGATCACACTGCTCGATTGGATGTGTTGGCTTATTGATCTCAACCATACACATTCTCTACTTGCTTCATGGAGCGCAATTATTTCAGCATGGTTTGAAGAAGTTTCCACGAGCGTCTGCTTCTGAGAACGCCAAGATATAGCAACACCTCCGATCGTAAAAACGTATCCAGTTTGTGATCGGGCTTTATGTGGATCTGACAAATATCCTGCATTTGCAAAACCAATCATTTGACCATTTAAATTCTTACGATAAAATAAACCTAAATCAGTAGTCCCTTGAAGGTAGCGAAAGATATGTTTAATCCCATTCCAATGCCTTCGCATAGGGGATGAACTGAATCTTGCCAAAAGATTAACGGCAAATGATATATCAGGTCTTGTACAATTTGTAAGATACATAAGGGCTCCAATGACACTCAGGTATGGTACTCCAGGACCAAGTATTTCTTCATTTTCCTCATGTGGTCGAAAGGACTCATTTTCAACTATGAGTGATCTACCAATATTATCTATGTTGAATCGTTTTAGTACTCTTTTGGTATATGTGGATTAGTGTACAAATATTCCCTTTTGAGAATGCTCAATTTGTAGGCCAAGACAATACTTTGTCTGTCCGAGATCTTTCATCTCAAATTCTCCTTTTAAATAATTTGAGGCTTTTTGTATTTTCCCTTGAGTTCCTATTATGTTAAGATCATCAACATACACCGCGATAATCACAAATCCGGATGTTGTTTTCTTGGTAAAAACACATGGGCATATAGGATCATTTACATATCCTTCTTTTGTTAAATGATCACTAAGACGATTGTACCACATGAGTCCAGATTGCTTTAACCCATATAATGATCTTTGCAATTTTATTGCACATAACTCTTTGGGTTTGGAATTTAATGCCTCGGGCATTTTAAACCCATCTGGAACTCTCATATAGATATCACTATCTAATGATCTATATAAATATGTTGTAACGACATCCATGAGACGCATCTCTAGATTTTCGTTAGCCGCTAGACTCATTAAGAATCTAAACGTGATTGCATCCATAATAGGAGAATATGTTTCCTCATAATCAATCCCGGGTCTTTGAGAAAATCCTTGAGCCACAAGGCGAGCTTTATATCTCATAATCTCGTTTTTCTCATTTCGTTTTCGAATGAAGACCCATTTGTATCCAACCGGTTTCACATCTTTGGGTGTGAGTGTAATAGGTCCGAATACATTTCGTTTATCAAGCGAATCAAGTTCGGCTTATATTGCATCTTTCCATTTCATCCAGCCATGTTTGTTTTGACATTCATATACAGACTTTGGTTCTGGATCTTCTTTTTCCTCATTTATTTCCTTTGACACAAGATATGAGATAACGTCATCAACTACATTCATTTCATTGCGATTCTATATCTTTCCATTATGAATGTAGTTTATAGAAATCTCACGATTTCCTTCTTGATGCTCTGCATTGTCGTTAGTCTTATGATTCGTTTCTTCCAAAATACTTTCACTGATTTTGGGATCATTATGCTTTTCAGCTTCCTTTCGTTTTCTAGGATTTTTATCCTTAGAACCAACAGGTCTACCACGCTTCAAACATGTTCTAGACTCACGTGTATTATCTGATTTTTCACGTTCATTTGGTATCTCAATACGAGCAAGAGCATTTGCAACTGGTATATGTGATTTAGTTACCGTTTTGGTATCTGCATATGCATCAGGTAGCTGGTTTGCTATACTCTGCAAATGAATAATTCGTCAAACTTCTAGTTCCGGCTATTTTTTAGGGGGATCAAGGTGTAATAGAGATGTTACACGCCATTCTATATCCTTTCCTACGTGTTTATTTTTTCCCCTAGAACTAGGAATACTTTCTCATCGAAATGATGATCGGTAAATCGTGCGGTAAAAACTTCACCAGTCTGTGGTTCTAGGTATCGTATGATTGATGGAGAATCACAACCAACATATATTCCCAACCTCCTTTGTGGTCCCATCTTTGTACGTTGTGGTGGTGCTATGGGCACGTATACTGCACAACCAAAAATTAGATGGGATATATTCGGTTCTTGACCGAAAGCTAATTGTAATGGAGAATATTTATGATATGCACTTGGTCTTATCCGAATGAGTGTTTCTGCATGTAAGATTGCATGTCCCCATACAGAGGTTGGAAGTTTTGATCTCATGATCAATGGTCTTGCAATTAATTGCAGACGTTTGATTAATGATTCAGCCAAACTATTTTGTGTATGAACATGAGTTACCAGATGTTCAACTTTAATTCTCGTTACCATACAATAATCATTAAAGGCTTGGGATGTGAATTCACCAGCGTTGTCTAGTCTACCTCTCTTAATGGGATAATCAGAGAATGGAACTCTTAGTTTGATTATCTGAGTTAGAAATCTCGCAAATGCCATATTTCGAGATGATAACAGACAAACATGTGACCATCTACTAGATGCATCAATTAATACCATAAAATAGTGGAATGGTCCACATGATGGATGTATTTGTCCACAAATATCGCCTTGAATTCGTTCAAGGAATTTCGGTGATTCTTTATTAATTTTGGTCGGCGATGGCCTTATGATCAATTTTCCAAGAGAACATGCAACACATGTCATTTTATTCCCTTGATATATCTCTTGGATTTTCAGTGAATGACCATGTGAGTTCTCAATGATATTTCGCATCATTGTGGTGCCTGGGTGACCGAGGCGATCATGCCATAGTGTGAAATCTTCTGGATTTCTTTTCATCACTAGATGCGATTCGATTGCACTTATATGAGTATAATGCAATCCTGAAGGAAGTTTTGGAAATTTTTCCAGTATAACCCTTTTTTCGGACTTATCGGAAGTTATATACATATAATTTTTTCCATCCTCAGTTGCAGACTGAGTGTCATATCCTTGAAGGTATATGTCTTTGAAACTCAACAAATTTCTTTTAGAATTTGGAGAATATAAGGCATAATTTTATGGAAAACTTGGTTCCATTAGGCAACGTGAAGTTGGTTCTACCACTTCCTTTAACTAGATCTGTAGGACTTGATATTGTATTGACAATAATATTTGTCGGTCTTAAGTTAGAGAAATATCTCTTGTCTTTCAGAATAGTGTGCGTTGTTCCACTATCTGGTATACAAATTTCTCGAACCATTTCTTTGGATATTGTTTCATCCATTTCTGTAATTAAAAAAATATTAGATAATAGAAGGTAAATTTTATTTATTAGAAAATACATTTAATAATTATACATTAGGTTATCATGGAAAAACCACAATATTCGATGAAAACAGAAATACATAGTTATTATTCATGGCATAACTGGAGACTTATTCAGAAGTCTCATTACAAGCATTTTTCAGTTATCCGCTAGAGTGGTCTCATCGAAGTCATTCGTAAAGTTGGGAGAATCGAGGTACGATGTACCCTCAAAGTGTTCCGTGAGGTTCGCTTCTTTCCCTTTACCTTTGGCAGACTCTTGGTATAGCTTGCAGAGATGCTCGGGAGTTCGACATACATTGGACCAATGTCCTTTGGATCTGCATCTATAACAGATGCTACCATGCTTATATGCGGTAGTCTCTTTTCCTTTTGGGTTTTGTTCAGGACGAACCCATTTAAAAGACTTTCTCCTTCGTGGATTATAATTTCTCCCACGTCCGCGATTGAATCTGCGGCCACGACCCCGATAGGTTTGACTTCTCCTCTCCGGATTTTTCATATCCATTGCATTCACTTCTGGAAATGCTTTGGCTCCCGTAGGCCGAGAGTTGTGGTTTTTGATGAGAAGATCATTGTTCTTCTCTGCGATTACGAGTGTTACAATTAATTCAGAGAACTTTGTGTATCCGCAATTCTATACATTGCTTGCAGGACACTGTGTTCTTTGTGGAATGTGAGGTATGTCTTTTCGAGCATTTCTGCTTCGGTGACAGGATTACCACAAAATTTTAATTGTGATACAATCCTCAACATTGCGGAATTATAATCCTCCACTTTCTTAAAATCCTGAAATTTAAGGTTTTTCCACTCTTCCATCGCATGAGGGAGATTTATTTGCTTTTGGTTATCAAACATTTCTTTAAGAGCTTTCCAAAACTCTGCTGGGTCTTTTATGTGTGCATAGTCATGCATCACATTTTCATCTAAATGTTTCCGCATAAATATTATTGCCTTTGCCTTAGCAGGGGGGGGATGATTCATTTTTCTCTGGGATGGTTTCGGAAAAAGTTTCCGATTCCAATAAGAGTTCAACATCAGTTGTCCACGCTATATACTTAGCTCCAGTAATTTTGAGAGCTGAGAACTTAAGCTTCTCAACGTTGGCCATTTGATTTCTAAAAACAAAATCGCAGAAAATATTATTAGAAACATAATATGATTTTATTTTAGAATGAACCATTTACATTAATAATAACAGCAATTACAGAAAATATTATTGCATAAAAAAGTAAACAAATATTTATGTTAAATTCTTCGGGAGTAAATTCTCCAACGAAGAAACCATAAATAGAAGTGAAAATTACACCGATAATAAAAATTAAAAACCATCGAAACATTGTTCTTACAAAATGAAAACTAAAATGATTTTCTTGTAAAAATGTTTGGGAGAAGATAAAATGTTTTGAGTGATTTGAAAGTGTGAAATATGAGTGTATTTATAAATTGAAAATATTGTTTATAGCCGTTAAAAAAGTATAAAAATTTGAAAAAAAATATTCTTTGTGACTGTTGTGAATAACGGTGTAAAAAAAAAATTAATCTGAAAATATTCAATAATTAATCAGATAAAATTTACGAAATCAGATAAAATATTTATATACAGGTGATTAAACATCCTTGTATAATAACCATAATATAAACAAATATTTAATGGTGATATTATGGTGACGGAGTCATCCACATAGGAACAGTAAATAAATAATTAAAACAATAAATGAATTACGAGACGGCAAGCCGGCCATTAACATAAATAAAAAATTAAAGCAGTAAATAAATTATCAAGCGGCAAACTGACCATTAACATAAATAAATAATTAAAACAGTAAATAAATTATCAGGCGGCAAGCCGACCATTAACGAAAATAAATAATTATGGTGCATGAAGCAACAATTGTAAAATAAATTAATATGGAGGCGATAATCCGTCCACTGAAATAAAAGAAGAATAACGGTGCGTTAAGCAACCACTGTAAAATAGTATATCATTATAGAGGCGGTAATCCGCGCACTATAGGATATTATACGTATACATATAAAAGTTGAAATTATAGAGTGATCGTGCTGATAACGTGTTATAAAAGAATTATGATTTATCATGAAGATAAATATAAATAAAGACAAAAAATTTATACGCGGTGAAGAACGGGATACTGAGAAATGAGATAGAGAGTGATTTTCTTCTTATTGAAGTTGTGTGTTTTTGTGTGTGTTTACAATGAATAACTATGTGTTCTATGGGTGAGCTTAGTGGAGTTATTAGTGGAAGTATGTTTTTACAACATATATGTGTTTCCCTTCACAATGGCATTACACGAGACGTAAAATGGAAGATTCACAGACAAAGCAAAAAAAAAGTTTCAACTTTGGTTTGATTCGTAGAATCTTAGCTCAGAATTTACACAAATTAAAACACCTTAATCGAAAACAAATCGTACATATTTTGTGTTGATTCCTGATGACATGTCACAGCTAGTTGTTAAAACACAACCGTGTTTTGGTTTGGTTCTATTGGTACAGGAACTGATTGGAGATAACCGGTGTGGTTATTAGATCTGGTCAACTCAGGGTGTACCGGCTTCTGATATATATATGAGGAAGAGGAGAGTTTGTCAAGTTAACCTAATCGATTAGAAGAGAAACGTGAGAAAGATGTTTGACTCGACGAGATCTAGGGTTTTAGGTCTGAGAGAGAGAAAGAGAGAAGAGAGTTCTTAATGCGTTGTTGAGTTCTCTTGAACTAGATTTTGGTGTATTCTTTCTATTCTAGTGGATTACTTGCTTGTGCCGTCAAGCTCTAGACGTAGCGACCTCACATCGAGGCGTGAACTGGGTAAACAATCTCTGTGTGCAAATCTATATCTCTATCTTTGCATGTTCAATCGATCGTTAGGTTTCTAGGGTTCGTGAACGAATCAATCGCTTGCTTAAGGATAGATTCACAAGTTAAAACACAACATTTTGGTTTTTTATCCTAAAGAAAATATGCAAAATCAAGATTCTTCCCTTTTTTGTTCGAGAAGAGTTGCTCGTTTGAAGACATGAGCAGATTCAGCGGTCTTGCCGGCTTTGGATAATACCACAGACATCAAGTAGTGACCGGTCGGCCAATCAGGGTACAGTTCTTGTGCCTTTATCATATCGTGGTGGGCTGCTTTTGTTTTATTGCGGAATAGGTATAGCTTAAACAACGCCTAGCGTAAACACTTTGGAATACCACCTCTCTAGCTTGAATGATCTGTGGACAGAAACAAAAAACAGACTTTCAAGGCCAAATATAAGAATTCTTTGACTAATATGGATATTATTCAGTTGTAGCATACCTTAGTATAACAGTGGATTGCGAAATCAAAGTCTTTCTCTTCAAAGGCCTCATCACCGAGTTGTCCTACTGTTTTAACACTATCCATCCTTGGTAAACATTCTTCGAAAGAGTACTGAACAAACCAATAACATTAATTAAGTCTCTTTAAAGTACCTTTTTACAAAAGTTGTGAACATCAAGTGAGTGATGAGTTTTGTTTGGTTACCTCAACCAAGATTCCATGAATGGCATTGAGGTCCCTTCTCGAGCAAGCCTCTCCTAGTGGCGAAAGTTGAACCGAAGATGGAATCTGTACATGTGCAGAGGCATTAACACGGATGTGAACTTTGAAAATCGAGATTTTTTTCAGGTTATAAAATTGTTTCTTACTTCTGATTTAACTTGCAAAGGCACAAGTTGTCCCTGTTGACTCGAAGATGATGCCTCCTCCTCGTGCTTCTCTGTCATTTCAAAAGATGGAACCTGCAAACAAACAAAGATCGGTTTTTTTAAAATGAATGCGAAAATTCATCAAGAATGAAATTACGGTTACAATAAACCCCCTTCTTACTTCCGTTTTGGTTTGCAAGGCTTCAAGTTGTTGATGTTGACTGGAAGATGTTCCCTCTTCTTGCTGCTTTGTCACTTTATAAGATGGAACCTGCAAACAAAAAGATCGTTTTACAACATGAGTGCGAGAAAAATTAAGAACGATTACGGTTTTAATATGCTCCTTACTTCTGTTTTGTTTTGCAAGGCTTCAAGTGTTGCAACAAGATCTTTTATGTTGAGACTCTCTCTATCTTCACACTGCAAACATTTAGAGGCGATTTCAAAAACTACGGTTGCTTCTTCTCCAGAGAACTTTCCTTCCAGGTTTGGATCCATCAAATCAATAACGTTCTTCCCATTTATCAACTCAGGAGCCTAGAAGCTGGAGAATAACCACTAATTAAACAACTTATAGATGTGGCTTGTGTTGCAAGAAATTGACAGTGACAGAATATAAGAATCCATCAGAGGACTTGAAACAGAATCACTTACATGGCTTGGAGGAATTTGCTTTCCACTAAGCAGATTCACAAGGACAGTACCAAATCTGTATGTTACACTTCCAGAATTCACGCTTCCCGCTGCAATGAGAATAGGATATCACATTCTGATACAAATAGGGATCTCAAGAGAGAAGCGTGAATTGATTACATGTTGTTCTTCGATCATCTTAGATCTCCTTCGAGCATATTTAGATCATCACGAGGAGACATAGACATGAGAATGGTGTTGAGAAGAGAATCTCTATTTAGCATGTATACCTTATCAAACAGAATTGTGTAAGCACTCAAGTTATTGTACGATGCACTTGCATTGCTACAGAAATCCAATGCTTCAGCTATGCAATAAGCTACTCTCAACTGCATTCCCCATTCCATGGGTTGACTCTTCTCTGTGATTCACATGAGAAACAAATTCAAAACAGAGAATGCTAAAGAAGTTTTGATTCTATCGATTATACAAGAGGATACGTTTATATCATCTAAAGCACAATCATGTCACATAAACCAACAATGCAGCCTCTCTGATCTCATATTCACCAACCCAACTCATCAATCATGCAAGAATCAGATTCACCAATGTTTATATCATCTAAAGCACAATCATGACACATAAACCAACAATACAGCCTCTCTGATCTCATATTCACCAACCCAACTCATCAATCATGCAAGAATCAGATTCTCTAATGCTATATGTGAAAACAAAAGATGACACTGGTTCCACAAACAAATACATTGATACATGTTAGCTCTAATATACTTGTGTTCTAGTCCCAAAAGTTGTCTTTTTTAAACAACTTATAGTACACATAAACGAAAAATTCAGCCTTTTTGTATTACAACAGAGAATGCTAACACTCTGTTCTGATTCAATCGATCCTACAATCAGATACATTTACACCATCTCTAGTACACAATTATGGCACATAAACAAACCAACAATGCAGCCTCAGATTCACCAATGTTTTATGCGAAAACGAAAGAAGTTAAGAGGAAGAGTCGTACGATGGAACAAACGCTTAGCAAGAGTATCGTTTGGCAAGAACTCTGCAACAAGAAGCCTTTCTTTTTCATCACAGCAATATCCGAGCAATTTGGCGACTCTCTTGTGCCTTAACTCCCAAACTCTATGTGCTTCCCTCTGAAAAACAGAATCAAAACCATGAAAAGTGATCGACAAAAGCGGGAAAATTGAAAGGCTTCTTGGGCAAGAAATTGTACAGCGAATTGAACATGATAAGGCCAAGCCGTAGTCTTGAGTTTCTTGACAGCAATGAAGCCGAGGTTCTGAAACTGGCCCTTGTAGACAATATCGGAAGATTCGTCTCTGTTATCGGAGGAGACAATCTCGGAACTGAAAGTCGCCGTGTGGAGGTCGGAGGAGGAGAATTCTGGACAAGCCTAGTCTCCTTCGATTCCGTCGTTAATCTGCGACTCCTCCGGAGGAACTTCCACGGAGGAAGGTGACGACTGGCAACAACCTCCCATGTTTTGTTTTCGCGCGCAAAGCAGAGAGAGAGAGAGAGAAAAACCGTTGAGAAAATTAAAGAATGATTTTTTATTTTTTTTTAATTAGCTTATTACTTTTGATAGAAATAATTGGGAAAGTAGCAGTTCCATTTTCGGAATAAGCTAAATAGCAGAGAAAAATAAAACTAGACGAAATTACCTATGTATTGTTAACTATATCATATTATTTGTAACTATCTAAAAACATAGTTAATTATTTTCATCGAAACTACATATTCAATTGATTTTAGAATATAGTTAACTACATCATATTATTTGTAACTATCTAAACACATAGTTAACTATTTTCAGAAAATAGTTACTAATTTAAAAACATAGTTAACTATTTTCATAGCATAGTTATCTAATTTTATGACATAATTGACTACATGAAAATATTGTTGTAATAGTTATTTATTTAAACAAACATAGTTAACTACGTTCAGAACGTAGTTATCTATTATAGTTTGAATAATGAAAAAATAACATACATAGTTAACTATTATCAGAAACATAGTTATCTATTAATTTCCGAACATAGTTAACTATATCGATTTCCGAACATAGTTAACTACGTTTATGAGTCTTTGTTGTTTTTCATTAAGGATAAAATCGGAATTTTAGGTAGACTAAATGCTAGTTACTATATTCTGTTTTATATGATGTTAGATAGTTAATTATAGATGTAAAAACTAATATAGAATGCAATTTCCCTTTATTTTAGGGTTAATTTGGTGAATAGCCAAAAAAAAACTAATAATTAACCAAAATCCCTAGATCTAAGGGTTATGATTTTGCCACAAAGAAAGTTTTGGTTAGTTATTAGGTTTGTTGATTTTTTTTTTTTACCAAAAGAGAAGAAGAGGAAAAAAAAAAAAAAGAGTCAATTTACTGCATAACAAAAAAAAATTAAAAATTAAAAAACTAACCAAATAACCTAAAATTAAGGGATAGAAATTGGTCACATTAGTAAATTTTAAATACTTTGCAAATTATATTTTTTTAATGGTTATCCTACCAAATTTCTTAAAAAAAAATTACCCTTGTTTTCATTTTTTTTTTTTATGTTTCTTGTTTGTCACTATAAAACTCTTCATGGTGGTGACAAGTGGTGGTCTCGTAAAACTCAAATCGACTACATCTATGATATTTTCTTTTCTTTCTTTTCTGTTTGAAAATTTAATATATAATCGAAACGAATGTAGCTAGATTCGAGATACATAATCCAAAAATTTATCGGAAAACATAGTCCAAACGATTTTTAAAAAATAAAATCTGAAAAATTACCAGAAAACAAGATCTAAAAAATTACCGAAAAATAAAACACTAATTATTACAGAAAATTAGAAAGCATAACAGACCGCCAAACTAAAGAACATGAGAACAAACACTCACAATCAACAGTGAGCGCAAAAAAAACAGCAGACGCAATACAAACAAAACTCACAAATTATTGTCGAGACAGAAGAATCCGCGAAGAATAGACCCAAATACGACGATTAACATTAGTTAGGCAAACTATGATATTTTCATTAGTTTAGGTAAATATTTACGGTACACCGTAAATTTTTTTATTTTTTATATATTTTATTAATTTAATCAAATTGTAATTTTAAGTGTTAAAACAAATAATATTAGATTAGTTCGGTTCGAAATTTTTTAAAAATATTTTTGAAATTTGGTTTAAGTTTTGGTTAATCCGGCAAAAAAACAAAAAAACAAAAAAATAAAAAACCGAAAAACCAAAAAATTGATCGCTTCGGGTTCGCCGAACCGAACCGAACCAAAAACCGAATCACTTTTAAAATGATGCCGCTCGGTTCAGTTGAAGTAACCGAACCAGAACCGAAGTTTCGGTTCGGTTCGGGTCGGCAACTTCGGGTCGGTTAATTTCCGCAGGCCTACCTTGTATGACGACTAAGTCTTAATGAGACATAGAAGGAATGAAAGTGTTCCTATGCCCTTGGTTTGTGTTCTTGAGCTTGCTTCACCGTCTGGTGTTCAGGGTATTCTAGATCTTCGTTGTAATTAAGTATGATCTTGTTCCTGAGGTTTTGTTTTCAACTTTTGGATATATAAAATAGAGTAAATGAAGCTCAATGCTTCTCTCAAACAGAAAGCGACAAGACTTCATGTTTCCTTCTTCTTCTTACATTTCTTTCTTCTCTTTGAGGAACATAAGAAAGAGAGCAGCACGATGGCAACATAGCCAAGGAAGAATGCTCTTGCGAAGTAATCATGTTTAGAAAAAAGTATGTCAAATCATCTAATTTCAACTGAAAATCAGTGGGAAGGAACAAAGATTAAACAGAGCAAAACTCACGACAGGAGAATACAACAAGATGCCAAAGAAAACATGAGAAGAGAAGAAAGAAAATCATCTGTTAATTTAAAATGTAGAAAATGTTAAAACTACAATGGTACATGGGTTCAAAAGAAGACAATCTACGATGGTGGTAGGCTCAAAGACTAAATCATAAGATTTGGTTAGGAGTATAGAATCTCAATATTAAGAACACCAACGATTAATAAGAATACCTTTCTTATTATCTTAAGGAAAATAACTCAAAACCTTTAAGTTCTTAATCTCATAAGTTGTGCCACATCTTAACACCTCCTTATATAGGGAAACATAACTCCAAACCCCTATTTTAGATAACTCCTAAACAAAAGGAAAACTCACATATATTTAGATTCTCCTAAATATACTTAACTTAATCTCCAAGTTATTTCAAGTTTACAACAACATTCTCCCCCTTAAGCTTGAACTCTTCCTCCTTCACATCTTCAACTCCAATAAGACTTCTCATTTCCTTGAATTTAGTTCTTCCAAGAGCTTTCGTCAAAATATCAGTCTTTTGCTTGATACCCGGAACATGTTCGACCTCCACTTGTCCATTCTCAACGCATTCCCGAATAAAGTGATATCTCCTATGTATATGCTTGCTACGACCATGGAAAACTGGATTCTTAGTGAGTGCAATTGCTGATTTGTTATCAACTCGACTTGTCACACTTTCACACTCTCTACCAATTACTTCCGCAAAAAGTTCTTGAAGCCAAATTGCTTGCTTTGCTGCTTCATAGCTGCCATAAATTCTGCTACACACGATGATAGCGCTACGGTTCCTTGTTTTTGTGAGCACCAAGTGATAGGACATTCATTAAAATAGAAAACATGACCAATTGTGCTCTTTCCATCATCTTCATCAACATTATGGCTGCTATCACTATAACCTACCAATCCTGCATCGTTTGATCCTTTAAACACGAGACCATGAGATAACGTTCCTCGTAAATACCTTAGCACTTGTTTCAATGCTGCTCCGTGAGACTCCTTTGGCTCTTGCATATAGCGGCTGAGCATACCAACACTGTAAGAGAGATCCGGCCTAGTGTGAAGAAGATACTCGAAGACATCTGATGGTTCGTCTATAATCTGTTTCATTGATACGACCTTCTTTTGTATTCTTTGACAGCTTCACACTTTGATCCATTGGAACTTGAGATGCATTACACTCATTCATTCCAGCTTCTTCTAGAATTTTAGATGCATACCTCTCTTGTGTCAGTGTTATACCATCCTTGTGTTGATGCACTTCGATGCCAAGGTAATAAGTTAATCTCCCAAGGTCACTCATCTCAAACTTTGTTGCCATTTCTTCTTTAAACTCGGTTATCAGCTGCAAGCTAGCTCCCGTAACCAAAAGATCATCTACATAGACGGCAACAACAAGAAGATGTCCTTTCTCTTCCTTTCGATAGAGCGAATGTTCCTTTGAACACTTGCTAAAATTCAATTCCTTGAGAATCTTGTTCAATTTTTCGTTCCATGCTCTTGGTGCTTGCTTTAAACCATAAAGTGCTTTCTTTAACTTGTATACCTTGTCCTCACTTCCTTCGATTTCAAAACCTTCTGGTTGTGTAACGTATACTTCTTCCTTTAATTCACCATTCAAGAAAGCAGTCTTTACGTCAAGATGATGCACTTCCCAATCATTCGAGGCGGCAAGAGAAATTATGAATCGAATTGTCTCAATACGTGCCACGGGAGCAAATACTTCATCAAAATCAATACCATGTCTTTGTACGTATCCTTTTGCGACGACTCTTGCTTTGTGTTTGTTGATGCTGCCATCAAAATTGCGCTTTAGCTTAAACACCCACTTTAACCCAATCGCTTTGGCTCCAATTGGTAGATCAACTAAATCCCAAGTTTCGTTCTTGACGATGGAACGTATCTCATCTTCACACGCCATTATCCAGTACTTTGACTCATTGGCTTCATTGAAATCCCACGGTTCTTCATTTATCAGGAGCAAGAGTCGTTCACCTTCCATCTCCGCAAGACAAACGTAATCACTTAGATAAGCCGGTGTATGACGAGGTCTCGTCAAGTGTCTTAACAGAGGCTGAGCTTCCATCTCTTCCCCATCAGCGTTGGTCCCGATATCATCGAGAACACTCGTATCTCCATTCTCACTTTCATGTTCTTCTTTACTCTCCTCTGTTTTGCAACCAGAATCTTCACCTATCACTTGAACCTTTCGATCTTCTATGACATTGAAATCTCTTCTTATCCCTTTGTTTCCAAATTCACCAAAACTTAACGCAAAGGTCCCTTCTTCTTTATCATTTTTTTCTCCTGTTTCATTCCAATTCCAGACTTTGTTTTCATCAAAGACCACGTCCCTGCTAACAATAATCTTCCTATTAGTTGGATCCATGAGTCGATAAGCCTTTGACCCGGGCTCTGTTCTTAGATGAACCAACATTCTTGATCTATCATCCAACTTCTTCCTACCAATAGCTTCTGTTCTTGCATAACCGATGCAACCAAAGACGCGAAGATGCTCGAGGTTCGGTTTCTTGTCTTTGAAGAGCTCATATGGTGTTTGTACATTGAGCGACCGTGTTGCTAACCTATTGATTAGATAGGTAGCATGTCTTACAGCTTCTCCCCATAGATAGTTTGGACATCTCATGTACTTCAAAAGACTTCTGGTCATCTCAAGTAACGTTCTATTTCTTCGTTCGACCACTCCGTTTTGTTGAGGTGAATACGGTGCAGTTAACTGTCTCTTGATCCCGTATGTCTCACAGAAATCTTGAAATTCATGAGACATGAACTCTCCACCTCTGTCCGTACGAAAGGTTTTGACCGTGGTCCTTGTTTCTTGTTCTACTATGATCTTGAAGTTTTTAAACTTCTCAAAGGCTTCACTTTTCCTTTTCAAGAGGATCGTCCACATCTAGTGTGAGTAATCATCAATAATTACAAACACATACCGTTTTTGTGCCGGTGTGGGCGGTGTGATGGGTCCGCAAAGGTCTCCGTGTATTAGCTCAAGTACTTGAGACGCACGATATGAGGTTGCTTGTGGAAAAGCTTGTCGTGTCTATTTTCCGAGTAGACATGACATGCAAGTCTCTTTCTCAATTGATAATTTTGGTATGCCCGTCACAAGCCCCTTGTTGATCATTGTCTTCATGGTTTCAAGATTGACGTGTCCCAACCTTGCGTGCCACTTACTTGATTCGCTGATTTCCTTTAGATGTAAGCATTTGATGATATCATCAACATTCAAAACCACTTTATACAATCGATTCTTTGACCTAGTGGTCTCCACAAGTAGTTGACCATTCCGATCAAATAACTTGAGAAGATTCTCCTTCATTCGTACTTCACAACCCGTTTCTGTGGCTTGGCCAAGACTGATGATATTACTTCGTAGATCCGGAATGAAATACACGTTTTTTAGTATCTTCCTATCACCATTGTCGACAACAAAGCGTATTGACCCTTTTCCTTTTATATCTATATGGGAATCGTCACCAAACCTTACCTTTCCCGTAATAGTCTTATCAAAGTCCAAAAAGAAAGATCGATTTCCACTCATATGATTGCTAGCCCCATTGTCTAGATACCATATATTACTCGTGTCTTGTTCGGTTTCAAAGACTTTTGGTTTCACCTTCTTCTCATTGAGAAACACCACTTCATGCATCATCAACTCATCGGCTTCGTGAGTATCATCATCTCTCTTCTCCATTGCTTCTTGCAGTTTAAGTAACCTATCGGGACACTCAGAGGCGTAATGTCCTTGTTTATCACATCGATAACATGTGATCTTAGAGATATACTCTTTATCTTGGTTTTGCCTAAAATTTCCACCTTGAAAACCTCCATATCTTCCGCGACCTCTTCCTCTCCAGTAAGGACGACCCCCTCGTCCTCTTCCTCTATTACCGCCATAATTTCCTTGATACGGTTGTGGTGTGTCCATGTTGGCATACATGAGCTTGTTCTGATCCTCATGTTGCTCTTCTTCTTCTTCACCAATCCTTTCTTCATAGGCTTTTAATCTTCCTACAATATCTTCAAAGCTGGTGTTGTTAAGGTCAAGGACTTGTTCGAGAGCAGCAATAATATGTATATATCTTTTCCGCGGAAGACTATTGAGAAACTTCTTTACAAGCCTTGATTCATCGATAGTTTCTCCAAGAGCTGCAGAGTTGGAAGAGATTTCCGAAAGCTTTCCCACGAAAGTGTCGATTGTATCAGCCTCCTTCATCTTGAGTCTATTAAAATCCGCCAATAGGGTTTGTAGTCTAGCCTCTCTTACCCTCTCAGCTCCAACATGCCTTGTTTTTATTGCATCCCATATTGCTTTCGAAGTGTCAAGATCTCCAACTTGTAGAATCAAAGCTTTAGATATAGATTGAAATAACAAAGCAATTGCCATGTTATTCTTTTCTTCGTCTTTGATTCCGGGTTCGATAGTTTCCCAGACCTTATGTACCTTAAGAGCCACCTTCATTCGCATGGACCATACCGTATAATTTGTGTTAGTTAGCAGCGGACTCTGTATAGAGGAAAGTCCGATTTCTTTGGAGTTGATCTCAGCAACCTCTTTCTTCTCGTCGCTCATGGTGCACACGATTTTTCTCAACACACTTTGTTGAGAGTTTTAAATCTTCCCCTTTGCTCTGATACCAAATATAGAATCTCAATATTAAGAACACCAACGATTAATAAGAATACCTCTCTTATTATCTTAAGGAAAATAACTCAAAACCTTTAAGTTTTTAATCTCATAAGTTGTGCCACATCTTAACACCTCCTTATATAGGGAAACATAACTCCAAAACCCTATTTTAGATAACTCCTAAACAAAAGGAAAACTCACATATATTTAGATTCTCCTAAATATACTTAACTTAATCTCCAAGTTATTTCAAGCTTACAACAACAAGGAGATCATGTACCACCAGTGGTTGCTGGTATTCACGACCATAAAGCAATAACTTATTCTTCTCCAGAATTGACACGGGTAAGAGCGCGATTTTGGGTTCTTGCACCAAGAAAAAGTTTTGGTGAGATCTCTGGTTCTAGCGTTGGTGCTAAAATCGAAAACTTCACAAGTAGTAACGTTGTCTAGGCCCAAGTCAGATGAATTACATAACCAGACGTGTGGTAGCAATTCCATAGTCGAGCGATGTCTTTTCAACATTGTAATGTCTCTAATTGTTCAAGAGAGACGATCTCAGGCTTCATGAATGTATATACATACACACACGAGCATCCGAGTTGGAGAAAAGGAAAACTTCAAGTCACTTTCGCTCCATTAAGGAAAAAAAAAATTTCAAATTGTTAGAAATTTCCTCTCTTTATAAAAAAAAAATAGAAAATAGTCTGTTTCACTTGCAAATTCAGTGCCAAGTAACAAAGATAAAACAGAGCAAAACTCAGGATAGCAAATTATTTCTTTTTCAAGCAACTTGTATTGGAGTGATATATTCTCTGGTCGTGCCATGAGCTTCCATCTACGTGGACATTCTCTCTGTCAGAGTCACGCAATTTTAACTACGAATCTGATAGAGATCCGACAAATCTCTAATAGTAAGTTGGCTTTATGATAAAATTTTTTGTTTTATTTAACATTCATACCCAAAAAAAAAAATCGTTTGTTTGACATAAATAAATATTTATAAATTTTCGATGTCAAAAAAAAAAAATTATATAGTTATAAATTTTCTTACAGACAAACGTTATTGGTTCTCAGATTTAAAACAAGGTTTTATGCGCTAAACCTCTCAAACTAACTCAAATATAAAAGCAACAAAAAAAAAAAACTCAAGAAATGCTAGATAATGTTAAATTACAATGGTTCATCGGTACAAAGAAAAGGGGAGACAAATTTTTAATTTGGTGAAGCAGAGAATAGACTTTGGAAATAACAAACAGGATATCCACTGATGTTTTGAACAAAAGGACCTCTCGTAGAACTTGTTAATGGCTGGATTCTTCTGGAATATAAGAGGATTCAATCAATCAACTAAGCATTCGGTTGTCCGGAATTGGATAAAACAGAATTCATTTCAATTTGGTGGATTAATGGAGACACGAGTCAAGGAGGTCAAAGCTGAGAAGATCGTTTCTGCAGTATTCAAAGATTGGTCTTTCTTGTCAAACTATGAATACAATCGTCTCGGAAGGATATGGGTGGTATGGAATCCTAAAGTTCGAGTTACTCCGTTCTTTAAAAGTGGACAGGTAATCACTTGCTCGATCCTGCTCGATGGTATGAATGATGAATTCTTTTGTTCATTTATCTATGCTTCAGCGTGCAGGACTCTCCACTTTTCAGAGATAAACCGTGGCTGATTTTTGGAGATTTTAATGAAATCATTGATGTAGAGGAACACTCGGGCTTTATGAATTCTCCAACTATACCGTTGGGAATGAGATATTTTCAAGAGGTAATACGACATAATTCTCTCGTAGACATGGCCTCTCATGGTCCACAGTATACGTGGTGCAACAAGAGAGAAGAAGGATTGGTGTGCAAAAAGCTTGATCGGGTGTTAATGAGTCAAGCATGGCACAATTTTTCACCACAATCATACTCTGTTTTTGAAGCTGGTGGTTGCTCAGACCACTTGAGATGCAGGATTCAGATCACGACCAAAACATTGCGGCCAAAAAGACCATTCAAATTCACCAATGCAATCACATGCTCTACACGGTTCATGCCGTTGGTTGAATCTTATTGGGCGGAGACTGATGTCTTATTCAATTCCACCTCAGCAATGTTCCGATTGTCTAAGAAACTAAAGGCACTAAAACCGGATCTGCGTCAGCTAAGTCAAGACTACCTTGGAGACCTTACGAAGAGAACAAAGAAAGCATATGAACTGCTCTGTGACTTGCAGCTGCATACGTTAACAAATCCAAGTAACACTCGTTTGGAAGAGGAATCTCAAGCTTATGCTAAATGGAAACATCTATCGGATTTAGAAGAACGCTTCCTACGACAAAGATCGAAACTTCATTGGTTAAAAGTTGGAGATGGGAACAATCGATTTTTTCACAATGGAGTTAAAATAAGAGAAGCAAAAAACTCAATACGAGAGATTGAAAGAAATGATGGAACGATTGCAACCACTCAGGAAGATATCAAGGCAGAAGCTGAGCACTTCTTTAAGAACCTTTTTTCTCATCAGGTTGACAACACACCGATGTCTGATGCATCTCTACGTGAGTTGATGAGTTTTGAATGCAATGAGTTAGATGTCGAATTGTTGGGCAGATCCGTGACCGAAAAGGAAATAAAAGATGTGGTTTTTGCTATGCCGGGTAATAAATCGCCGGGACCAGATGGGTATACAGCAGAATTCTTTAGAGAAGCTTGGGCAATTGTGGGCAAAGACGTGGTCGTTGCTGTGCAATCCTTCTTCGACAAAGGCTTCCTTCCGAAAGGTATTAACTCGACTATCTTGGCACTTATACCAAAGACTTCGAAAGCAAAAGGAATGAAAGATTACAGACCGATATCTTGTTGCAATGTCTTGTACAAAGTAATCTCAAAAATCTTGGCGAATAGACTCAAGCCAATTCTCCCTAAATTTATTGCTCCGAACCAGACTGCTTTCGTAAAAAACAGACTTCTAATGGAAAATGTTCTCCTAGCATCGGAGATGGTCAAGAACTACCACATGGACACAATTTCATCTCGATGTGCTGTTAAGATAGATATATCGAAGGCTTTTGACTCCGTCCAATGGCCATTTTTGTTATCTACACTCTCAGCTATAAGAGTTCCCGAGAAATTCATCCACTGGATCAAGTTATGTGTCACTACGGCATCTTTCTCGGTTTAGGTTAATGGAGAATTGGCAGGTTTCTTTAGGAATGAAAGAGGTCTCCGTCAAGGCTGCTCTCTATCGCCTTACCTCTTCGTTATATGCATGAATGTGCTCTCCCGAATGTTGGATAAGGCTGTGAGTGCGAAGAAGATAGGTTATCATCCTTCTTGTAAGAATGTCGACCTTACACATTTGTGTTTTGCAGACGACTTACTGGTTTTTTCAGATGGAACTAAGCGATCCATCGAGGGAATTTTAGAGGTCTTCACAGAATTTGCAACATTTTCGAGTTTGACAATTAGTCTTCAAAAATCAACGATTTACATGGCGGGCATCTCTGATGAGCTAAAGGCTTCTATTCTGGCTCATTTTCCTTTTGGTTCAGGCTCATTGCCGGTGAGGTACCTGGGTCTTCCCCTTTTGACTAAAAGAATGACAGTACATGACTATACCCCTCTCCTTGAGAAAATTCGAGGGCTGATCAGTAGTTGGACAACTCGATCTCTCTCTTTTGCAGGCCGTTTGCAGCTTATTGGGACTGTAATCCATAGTCTAACCAATTTCTGGATTTCAACATTTAGATTACCTAAAGCCTGTATGAAGGAGATAGACAAGCTCTCATCAGCGTTCCTTTGGTCTGGGCCGGAGTTAAACTCTAAGAAGGCTAAGATATCATGGAGTGAAGTTTGTAAGCCAAAGAATGAAGGCGGGTTGGGACTTAAACCGATAATGGAGGCAAATAAGGTGTGTTGCTTAAAGCTTATATGGAGAATACGATCGGCTCACTCCTCCTTGTGGGTAAATTGGGTTCGCCGGTATTTAATTCGAAAAGGATCTTTCTGGACGGTCAATGAAACAACCTCTTTAGGATCTTGGATGTGGAAGAAGGTCCTGAAATATAGAGTTATGGCAAGGGATTTTATAAAAGTGGAAGTTTATAATGGATGGACGACTTCTTTTTGGCTAGATGATTGGTCATCAAAAGGTCGGTTGATTGACATTACGGGATTGAGAGGCTGTATCGACTTGGGAATCCCATACCACACGGTTGTGAACAAGGCTATATGCACTCATAGGAAACGCAACCATCGATTGGAGGTGTATAATGTCATAGAAGAAGTTATAGAAAAGCAAAAAGAAAAATTAACATCCCATTGTGACGATGTGGTTCTTTGGCGGAAGAAAGGAGACAAATTCCAACCACATTTCAACTCAAAAGGTACATGGGAATTGATCCACCTGTCAACTCCTCCTACGCCATGGTGGAAGGGAATTTGGTTCTCTTACGGGACACCAAAATATTCTTTTCATGCTTGGCTTGCCATTAGAGATAGATTGACTACGGGTGATCATATGCTTTCTTGGAATGTAAGTGCCAACGGCTCTTGCATCCTTTGTCGAGGTATGATTGAATCGAGAAACCACCTCTATTTTGCTTGCACGTTCTCGGGGGAAATTTGGAGCAACCTTATGCGAAATATCCTAGCCCATCAATACACAGCTGATTGGACTGTTATTGTTGGTTTGTTGGTGGACACGTCAAGAGATCCTCTACAATTATTCACCATTAGGTACGTGTTCCAAACTACGCTTCACACGATATGGAGAGAACGCAACAATAGGCGCCATGGGAAAAATCATTTAACGGCGAAACAACTAATCCAAATCATTGACAAACAAGTTCGAAACAAATTCGTGACGATTCGAGGAATGGGAGATCGAAGATACGACGACGGACTGGAGCTTTGGTTTGCCTCGCGATAACCAACTCTATCATCTTGAGCTACCGATTTGCGTTTTCTGCTTTTAATGAGTTCAAATAAATGATACACTTGTTGTAAAAATATTTTTTTGGGGTTGAATAAATTTAACATTTGATTCAAAAAAAAAAAAAAAAATTATCAAGACCAAGCAATAATTTTTTCTTCTCCAGAATCGCTACTGGTAATAGTATTGGTGATGGTAAAAAAGGTAAGTCCTCAACCACATAAAAGGTTTTGGTGAGATCTATCGAACACATTTCCTTCCACGTCCCTGAAGAATCGAACGACCATATCACGGGTTTGGGTGGGACAGTCTTTCTGGGATACGCACAAGCGGTTGTCGAGGATGCACAGGATGACATTGACGTAGTAAGAGTCAGGTGCATAGGAAAAGGGTGCTTTACAGATGACTTGAAAAGTTTCGGTGTGAAGATCAAAAGATAATACCTTGGTTTCTTCACACGCGGTTAACCAATAAAGTGACCCATCAAGATACACGGGACTCTGGTGATCAAGAATCCGATAAGGAGAAGCAGGGAGAACGTACCTCCAAGCGTTAGTGCTAAAGTCGAAAACTTCACAAGTAGTAGCTGATACACAGAGTTTTAACCCTAAAATATCACTGCAAGTGCACAGCAAACGAAGTAGTATTTAGGGATCGAATCCACGAGAACCAAGTGAAACGCTACGAATCTATATGAGTGAAATTAAGCTAAGATGACAATATGGTTGTTTGTTGAAAAGTGAAACGAAATAGCAATTTAAAAACGATGTAAAATCAATTAAAAACAAGCGTTAAGTCTAGGGCAATTCGCAGGAATTCAGAGATCATGAACCAGAAAATTATTCAGGGAATAATAAGCGCAGTCTTAAACTCAAACATGAATGTTTAACCAATCCACTATCGTGGTATCAATTACTTTATCTAGTAACCTAAGAATCTAAACTGTCGTTTGATCTTAGAATTCTAAACAAGCATTAACGAGCAGGTTTGATATGTTCACAAATTGCCTTAACATCAGCTTTCGTTGGCTAAGGACAATTTGCTCACCTATGTTCTATCAAGCAATCTATAACACTTTTGATGAATAGATTAAACCTAAAATCAGAGATTCAGTGATCAATTTAATCTAAGCAATGAGAACAACGATAGGTGAAGACAAGATGATAAAACTCTATCTATGTCTGATTCAATGATTCATAAATTCCCTTGAAACCCTAAACCTAACTAGGGATCTACTCAGACATGGAGAAAATCAAAGCAATTGATGATGAAGAAAAACTCATGATAGATTAGAATAATAGGGTTCAGAATTGTAGAAAACTAGAATCTCAAAAGTATGGAAGAGTAAAAAAGGCTTAGCCTAAACAATGGCTTAAACTCGAATATATATCTAAAAAAAACGTTGGAGAGAAAAACGGCAAAACCCTCTGAAAATAGGAAATTAAAAATTTCCTTTTTCTCGTCGAAAAATAGATTGGATCGATCGATCCATGATTGGATCGATCGATCTGATGTTGGCACGATCGATCTGAGCTTCTCATGTCGATCCAAAAGGTCCGGGTATCTTGGATCGATCGATCTAGACTTGGATCGATCGATCCAAGCTAGATCGATCTATCTGGTCTCATCAGGTCGATCCTAAATGTATACGATGTTTTGGCTGGAGTGTTGGATCGATCGATCCATATGTGGATCGATCGATCTGAGTCTTTTTCCGCCGCTTTGCTCTAATCCTTACTCCTTATGCCTCTTTTTTCATCCAAACATGTTCTGGCCCTGAAATGACGCTAAAACCATAGAAACGACTCGAAAAACCATTAAAAACATATGTTAGAGTGCGTAAAAACGCAATACATCAGTAGCGTCGTCTAGGCCAAATTCATACAAGACCGTCACAACTACCATGGCAAACCATGGTGTTCGATGCAGAGAACTTGACCTCACGAATTATTGACGACCCAAACACAGTTGGAGCTTCATCTTTCATATAATCATCCCTGGTCGTCACGTAAAGGACATCGGGACCTCGTGATTGCCTACGGCGGATCAACTGTCTTTCCTTAAAACTTGGGGACTCGATTGTCGATTTCCACATCTTGGATACAGACTTGAATCTCAGCAGAGACCTCACAGGAAGTCTCTTCAGGATGAGCTCTACAACATCGTGTGGTAGCAATTCCGAAGTCGAGCGATGTCTTTTCAACATTGTATCTTGTTATCTCTAATTGATCAAGAGAGATGATCGAGGCCTATATCTAAGGCGAGCTAGGAATTGGAAAAAGGAAAACTTCAAATCAATTTCTTTCCATTACGGAAAAGGAAATCTCAACACATTAATCTCTCTATTCAAATTTAACTCTCTCTTTTTTTCTTTTTCTGACAAACAAAAATGTTTTACTTACAAATAAGATTAGCATTTACCATTCAGTTTTTGTTTCTGAAATTAATGATTTCCGTTTCTCATTATGTGATTATGAAAATCGGGTTTTCGGTTTTTTTTTTTTTCTGGAATTTAGAGTTTCCCCTTAAATCTGTGTTTACTTCTTGATTTTGAATTGAGGATATTTATCTTTGATTTGGTGGTTTCCCGTTTGTTTGTGATCCTATAATCAACTCGATTTCTTTAAACCTTTATCATATAATGGTTTTGTGCTTTGGATTGTTGTAATGGAGAGAGAGGTGAAAATTCAGATTTTATGTCCTTATGCTAATGTTGGAATTCTGTTCGGGAAGAATCAGAGCATCATCGAACAGTTGAGGAGTGAACATCACGAAACAGAGATAACATTGACAAGAAGAACCAGAAATTCAATTGTCACTGTCTCAGCAATGGAGAAGCTCATGACTGCGGATCTGGTCTTTTATGCTGTCATGAAACTTCTTCCTCTTTGCAACGAAGTTACTGCCTGTGCAAAGGTTCCGTTTCATAGCATCTTCATTCTTGTTGACGAAAGATAGAGAAACACTTTGAAGGATGAATTGTTGCTTGAGCGGAGCTTATCGTTAGGAGCCTTGATTTATGTCCCTAATTAAGAATTGCCAAGAATATGTTGTTTGGATTTGTGGTCAACAAGGAGTGCAATTTCTCAAATCTTGTTTTGCTTGCGAATGAGTATTTTTAGCCTCTAGTTCCATCTCATGGAGCAAAGTCACAAACCATCTTTTTTTAAGGTTTGTGACGGTTTTGTCTTCATTTTTGTTACTGGTTGGTTTAGTGTTCAACAAAAACTACATTCTAATCTCAATTAGATTTTCTACTTTTCAGATTGTTGGGAGGAAGTATTGAGGGCAAATGGAATTATGATGACAATGGTTACTGCTCAACATTTACGTTAGCATAATTTTTTTGATTTTTGTTTTTTTGCACAAAACGTGCACATAATTCATACGAGCTATAATATATAGTATCAAACACATATTCTTGTAATAGTATTTTGAATATTTCTCTTATTGCCTCTTTTAATCTTGCGAAACAAACACTGGCAATTCACTAACAAAAGAGATGAAGTGGACCAGAACTTCTTGAAACCATTCTTGATGAATCTTTAGTTGCAGGCAAAAAAACTTTCAATCAATGTAAAATTCAAGATAATGGAAGAAATTAAAATGGAAAAAATAATGATTAAATTTGGATCATGATACTTCGAGGACACCAGTAAAAACTAACTATTAGGCTACAAATTTAGCTCCACCATAGTTAATTCCTCAAGTTTTCTAAACATGCTAATTAATTCTTCAACAATTTAAATTTCCAAATTGACGTTAACTTAACTATGCCAAATTAGGTTTGAAAAAAATCGACGTTAAAATAAAAAAACACAGATGTTAACATTGTTTTTTTTTCTGAGCCTAATTTTTCGTAGCCCGCACAAATTTGGTGAATTATTTTACCAACTTAAGAACTAAGAAATAATTTTGTGAAATTGTAAAACTTGGAAAAGTAAATGATCGCTTTTCTACTTGGGAATTATATAATCATTTCCTTACATCAAGAAAATGACCATTTGTAAAATACCATCAAATACTTTTTTTAAACATATCATTTTTGTTATATTTTATATATTCAAAATGTAGTATATATTTTTATAGAAATTGGCTTTAATTTTAAAAACAACTTTAAAGATTGTCCAGTGACACTAAAAATTATTGAATTTAGAACAAATCAAATGAACTATATACAACTATGAAACTTCGAACAATTAAACCCCACTAACTCGATGAAACTATTTCTGTTTCTTGTCTTTGCCCGAATTCAAAATTTGAAATCAAAGAGAACAACCACGAGAAGAGAATTATGAAATCCAGAATTTACGAGGTTTGGTAAAACATAAACAAAATGTTTATTACAAGTGTTTTAAAAAGTGATTTAAACGTTAAGCTAAGTGCCATTGGGTGTAGCATTTACTTAGACATTGATAATAGGCATTCTTGTTATTAACCGGAGTTAGATGGTCCTATGCGACTTTAGGCGGATCTAGACGAATCTACAAAGTCGTTAATTAATTAATATTTTTTTGGGTGTAGCTTTAGAATTTTTAACTAAATATTATGAAATTTATAAGTTTTAATTTCATAAATGTATAGTTATAAACTTTTATATGTTATTTACTATGAATTGAATGAATATTTTTGTCAAAGTTTCATTTATGGTTTAACATTCTTGATTTTTCAAACATATGATTTTGTTTAATTTGCATATATGATTTTTTTTTTAATGTTTATTTTTGATATTTATTACACTTTTGAATTTTTTGTATATTTGAATTTTGAATCTATTTTTGGGACCTAATTTTTAAAAATTATTATTATTTATGAACCATTGTATTTCATGTATTACATAATATATATTTTAAAAATAAAACATATCTAAATTAGTTTATCATGTATTCAATAAATACACGAAAATGGTTATTTAATTCTCCAAATTTTTATAATTTTGTAAATTAATTCTCCAATTTCTAAGTTGACAAATTAAATCCTCAAGTTGGCAAATTAAATACTCCAAATCGTTTTTGAGTTCGCAAATTAATTCTCCAAATTTCATCACATACAGATAACAACATTTTAACAGATACTGAAAGATGTTATCACTACTGGAACATTTTAACAACATGCAATGTACCTTCAATATAAGCATGAGACTTGGAGCCTTCAACTTCACTATTAGACTGATAATAATGGATGTGAAAGCAGAAAGCTCATAGGTTCAAGCTGACACTTAGATACATTATAATGAATGTTGGATTATCATGTTTCATCCGGATTGATACTTGCTCCGTGCATGTTAGCTGCACTTCTTCTCTATGTCCTTATCTATTTCTGTTAAGAAAGATACATATACGAAGCATTAAAAAGAATGTGCAAGTGATAAAATTTTAAATATATACAAGCATTAGATGATAAAGGGAAAATGAAATGGGATTCGTATAGTGTTGGAAAATAAAGTTTGTTAGCGATTTTTTGTAAAAAAAAATCTTTATCTACTTCGAAAATCGTCAAACGAATTTTTGAGAATTCCTGGATTTTGGTCGAAGGAAGGCCATAAACCCTAAAATCAATCATTACCAGGCCAGTTAACTGAAAGTTTGTTTTCAAAATGGTTACTACACAGTTTAAACATACAAATTATGAGTATTAATTCGTGAGAAATAAACTAAGAGCTAGGTAGGAACTTGCTATGACTTTATACACATTTTTAAAAAATGTATATATGTGCTTTGAATGTATATGGTTGTATAGTATATCTTATATAATATTTTAAGGTTTTTTTGGAAGACAATATTTGAGAAGTTGTCATGTGGCTTATATATGATTGACATGTGTCTTCCTCCTATTGTAATCTTTCCAATTTATTTTTTCATTTAATAATTATTCTTCTTCCAATTCAATTTCTCATTTAATAATTATTTTTTTCTTTTTTTTTTTATGTCTAACAATTCCAATGGACAACCCTTTCTTCCATTATTCAAAAATTATAGGGTTTACAAATCCATTAGTCTGACCGTCTTCTTTAAGTATCAAAGCATTGCAAGTCTCTTATATAATATTTTAAGGTTTTTTGGAAGATAATCTTTGAGAAGTTGCCATGTGGCTTATATATTATTGACATGTGTCTTCCTCCTATTGTAATCTTTCCAATTTAATTTTTCATTTAATAATTATTCTTCTTCCAATTCAATTTCTCATTTAATAATTATTTTTTTCTTTTCTCTTCTATGTCTAGCAATTTCAATGGAGAACCCTTTTTTCCATTATTCAAAAATTATAGGGTTTACAAACCCATTAGTCTGACCGTCTTCTTTAAGTATCAAAGCATTGAAAGCCTTGAGGCCATTTCAATTTCTATATCTGTGTAATATAATTGTTGTTTCTACATATCATGAATATTGACCCACTCATATTTTTGTGTAGGAAATCATGGAGAATTAGAAACTATTGATAAAGGCCACGAAAACACGGTTTATGAATTTGAATTTGGCTCCGTTTATTGTTGTTTCTACATATTGTGAATATGACCCAATCAGATAGAAATATGCACCTGTATGTAGAAACTTGGATTTATTTTTAATAGATTTAAAAGCGTTTGGTCTCTAGAATGTCTGAACTGTATTGGTTTTGATGCCTTTTTAGTGTTAGACATATCACGTCCCTACAAGGTCATCATGTGGCACTTTTATAATTTGGTGTACTGAAGTGGTTTGGTCATTTCAAAATGAACCAAGTGTAGATTATCCAGACTACACTAATTTGGCAAATGAGGTAATCTGCATTGAAATGTTTGAGCAAATAGCGAATCCGTGGCAAGCTTATAATGTGGAAACTCAAATCAAATTGTAATTAATCTGTATGCTCTTCAAAGAAAAAAAAATCAATTAGTATGCTTTATTGAGCTTTTTCCTCGGCTAAGCTTTGTTGAGTTGAAATAGCGATATGAAATGTAATTATTTGAACCGATTGTTTAGCAGTTTTTGCCAATCTATAATTTTTATATCTTTGGTAATTATATTTTTATAAGTAACTTTGGCTGAAATAAATACATCAATACTAAGTAACTCATGAAATGATTTTTACTCATCAGTCACTTACCCACGATAATATCAATTTATTGACATTTATAACGTATGCAATTCCATTGTCAAAAAAACATATGCAATTTATTAGAAACTGTTTCATGAAAACTATTGGATTTTACTAATTTTAAACTTTCATATATATGCCTCTAAGGCTCTAACATACTACGATAGTATTCATATCCACACTATCTCATACAAAGAATATTGTATTTTTTATGATGCAAATTATATAGTATTACTATCCACATTATCTCTAATATGATATTATTTTTTTCTTCAAATGTACTCCATGAGTTTTTTAGAGCAATGTAACTTTCAGTTAATTGGTAATGTAATGAGGCATTCATAAAATATACTTCTAGAGTTCGGATATTTGTAATGATAAATTGTTTAAAAACAATAAAAAGTCCAAAAAAATATCTCATAAATAAAAAAAAGTTTGATAACAGAAATATTTTACTAATTAGCTGAAAGTTACATTGCTCTAAAAAAAAGTTTGATAACAGAAATCTTACTAGTATATATATGTGTGTGCGCGTGCATTTAATCTGTATATAACAGCCATATGATTAGACTAATTGTAACTTACCCAAGAATTGCCAGATCATCAGAACTGGCACTAGAACTAAAATAATAATTTTTTACAAAATGCAAAAATATATAAATTAAAACTGATAAAAAAATACTGCAAAATATATGTATTTTTGAGAAGAATAAATGAGAAGACTGGTTTTTGAAAGTCGTGGTGCAAACTTAGGAGCTTTTTTAATCGCTCAGAGCGTGACTCAGGAAAATCGTCTCCAATCTTATGTTGCTTGGGGTCCTCCGATTTGGTTGACAGAGTTATTTGATCGTGAAAAAAGCTTAGCTGATTTGTACTCCTGATTTTGCTAATGTTTTACATGTTGATCTCGAACTTTAGTGGTTTGAGTTGTCTTTTGGATTTGGCTTAAATCCTTGTTATCCAAAATTGTAATTGTATCTGGATCTCCTTATTTATATATAAAATCAGATGACAAAAAAAAAAAAAAAAAAAAGTGAGAAGACTAAGAATAACAAAATCTAAAAAAAATTGTCAAATAGAGAAAAAGAGTGACGTCGTGCACAAGAAAAATTTTGTATATAAGTTTATTTGGATATAATAATCATTGATATGGAATTTATGATCTCCACAAGGATTCCAACTAAACAATTTCTATAATTTTCTTAAAAGGAAGTGAAGAGTATTTAAAGAATTTAATGACTTTTGGTTTGGTCATGTCCTGGACGCGGCCACTAGAGAATCGTACGATGAAGAAGGTACGACGGCTCCTCGGATCACTGAGAGTCGATCGTTTGATCATTTAATTAAGTCTGACCCTTTGGAGATTTATGTAATTGTACAAATGCATATTCACGCACAAGTTTAACCATTTTTTTTTGTTGAAGGTAATTTAACAGAAGAAGTCTCAATAATCGCCTGATCCATTTTAAAACCTTTTACTTACAATTTATTAAAAAAATGCCTTAAAAATTGTCTTATCTATTTAAAAACATTTCACTAAAAATTTAATAAAAAAGCTCTCATCTAACTTTCGTTAATGATATTGATCATCCGGCTACGTTATTGTTAACTCTAAAATGATTTTCATTTACTAATATGTAGCATCGTCTTAACACCACACAAAAAGTCCTATAGAAAGAAGAACACGAAATGCTTTTGTCATTAAAACACAATAACAAACCGTTATTTTTTTAAACATTGGTAATAACTGAAAATTAGATAAGAAAATTTCATACTATAAGATATGATGAAGGCTCTCAAGAGTAAATATGAGTTAATTAGGACATCCAATTGTGTGTTTTTTTTCCCTTGGGATGAAAACTAGCATTTTAAAAAAATGCGCTCATAGCAATTTTATCATGTAAATAATAAATGATGAAGTTACAAAAAAAGAGAGGACAATCACGAATAATTATGCCATTATGCAAATTATATATTGATCATAGTTTGGGCGTTTAAGAAAAAAAGTAGTTTCAAACTTTCCAATTACGATCCAAGCGGTAGATGGTAGTCTGTTGATAAAAGATTCGAAGATAAGGTGTTCATTCGTTTTTTAGATTTAATTTCTATCTAAAATTTTCTCACTTCCATTTGAATAGTCGAGATAGTAGAACACTTTAGATTCATTTAAAAATAGTGAACTACTTGATTACTACATTTGTTTTAGGAAATTAGTCGGATTCGATTCAAATTACCGTTAAAAATTTTCAAAGTGTCAGAAATTATATAATTATGAAAAATTGAAAATAACTTTAGAAGGTCAAATAATTCACCTGTTCAACACGAGAAGGCATGTCTTCTCGAAGAATCTTTCTCCTACAGATCCATTGATACAGCCAAGTCTCAACCAATGAAACAGAACATTGAATTAAAGAAGTATCAATGAAACAAAGACACAAGTACGCATACGTAATCAAGACAAATGATTAATAATCAATCATATAGTATCTAATTAATTAAAAAAATATTATACTAATAAAATTTCTAAAAATAATGGAATAATTGTAATTGTATTAGGGATACCAACCACCATTAACAAGATCATTTAGCATCTCAGCTCCAAACCAAAACTGTTTCTTTGTTTTCTCTCTCTCTCTCTCTCCTTTATTGCAGAAGAAAAGCAGATCAAGTTGGATTTGTCTTTGAGAAACCAAGAAACTGTTTTCTTTTTCTATTGCAGGTACAGACAAAGTTATATATATATGTGTGTGATTAGAACAGTGGAAGCTCTTATCACGGGTCCACTTTGTTATAGGGAAAGATTCTTCAAAGCCCATAACACATGGTTAGAGATTAAAATAGACTAATCTTACCTTCAATCAGCTACTTGTGTCCAGAATAAAAAGGGAGAAGTTTTGTAAGAAAAGAAATTTCCCAGCTTTTTAATTTATTACACAGAGCAAACCATATCTTGTTGTTTTTTGTTGGTGTTTTGTCCAAGTGTTCTTGGGTTAGGTCATAAACCCAAAGTGAAGCTTTTTCCCTCTCTTTTGTGCAAGAAATCCTGATAAAGTTGGTAACTTTTGCTTAAACTTTTACTAAATCTTCTTTGGTTTTCTTTTGGGGGTTTTGAATTAGAATGATTTTGGGTTGTTTCTTTTCTGAATTCTTAACAGTGTTCTCTAAATCTCTTTGATTTTTCAATGATTTTCATCTGGGAGAGTTTCCATGTGCATACGGGAGAATCTTGTACTTGAAATTGATGGCTCTACTTTGATTGATACCTTCTTAAGTCAACTCTCAATTGAAAGCGAAGCTGCTTATATATAATTTTATAGCATCTCTATGATATCATCCTTTGGGGGAAAAAAGCACTTATAATATTGAAAGTTGGGGAAAACAACACTTTGATTCTTCTCTTCTCTTGTTCTTGGTTGGGTTTCTGATAAAGTTTCTGCATCTTTTTTCAGATTGGGTTTTAACATACTGAGGAGAGGAACATTAATTCACTGGACTTTGCTATTGTGTCTATTCATCTTCAAGACGCTTATGCGTCTCGGTTCATAAAGAACAACAACTAAGCACAGTCTCTGAGAACTTGGGGGATTTGGTAGGATCTTTTAGATATGGAAGATGATGGTGGTGGCGATGGAGGCGAAGGAAATGGTGGATTTTCACCTAATTCTAGCTTCGGGGCATTCCCTGAGACAGCCATGGATTTGGATTTTATGGATGAGCTCTTGTTTGATGGATGTTGGCTAGAGACAACAGATAGTAAGAGCTTGAAGCAGGCAGAAGAATCTGCTTCAGCTTCTACCGACATGAATGACAATAGCCATTTCTTATGCTTTGGTGAGAACCCATCTCAAGATAATTTCTCCAATGAAGAAACAGAGAGAATGTTTCCTTCTTCACCTTGTTATCTCAAGAACAACAAATCGATGTATCAAGAACCTTTCAACCAGGGTACAACAAGTTCTGAGCAAGCAGAAAAGTTTCTCCCCGAAGAAGCTGAGGTGGGAAGAAGTTGGTGGATTGCCCCAAGAGCAAGTGAAGGCCTTTCTTCATCTGTCAAGGAGAGACTATTACAAGCTATAAGCGGTCTTAACGAGGCGGTGCAAGATAAGGACTTCCTGGTACAGATATGGGTGCCATTTCAGCAGGAAGGGAAGAACTTTCTTACCACTTTGGCTCAGCCACATTTGTTCAACCAAAAATACTCTAGCCTTGCAAAATACAGACACGTTTCAGAGACTTATAATTTCCCGGCTGATGAGGGTTCGAAAAAAGTAGGTCTTCCCGGTCGTGTTTTCCTGCAGAAATTGCCTGAGTGGACTCCTGATGTGCGTTTCTTTAGAAGCGATGAATATCCGCGTATTAAAGAAGCACAAAAATGTGATGTCCGTGGGTCACTTGCCCTTCCTGTGTTCGAAAGAGGTAGTGGGACTTGTTTGGGTGTTGTTGAAATCGTTACAACAACTCAGAAGATGAATTACCGGCCAGAGCTTGAGAATATCTGTAAAGCTCTTGAGGTTTCTCCTCTTCCTCTTGGTTTCACCTCAACCTTAGAAAACAAAATTACTCTGTAGATCTGCAACTCTTGCTACACATGTTTAGAAAAATACCACCACTAAACCTTAGCTTGAATGCCTCGCATTTCGTCCAGATTTTGTTTGTGCTCTTTATGGTCCAACCGCTGAATCTTCAGTTCTCTTCTGCATATGTTTGGACTGTGATTATTTTACTTCTTCCTGCATCCCTGTATCTCCATGTCAGTCATTAGGTCTTCTTTTATTCATGTTTATGTGACAACAGTGAGAAGTTTTGTTTGTTTATCACAACAGCCTAAAGACGTTGCTGTTTTTGCAGGCCGTTGATCTAAGGAGTTCAAGTAACTTGAACTCTCCAAGCATTGAGGTGGTTTAACTGGACTCTTAGTTCATTTGTTCAACACCCAAAAACAATGATATGCATTGCTAAGGTCATACCCGTGTTTCAGTTTCTGCAGGTCGATAGTGATTTCTACTATGCTGCGTTACCTGAGATATCAGATTTCTTGGCCTCAGTCTGTAGATCGTATGATTTGCCTCTAGCTTTGTCATGGGCACCGTGTGCTCTGCAAGGGAAAAGTGGATCCCGACATTCTGATGAGAACTTCTCTCAGTGTGTGTCTACAATCGATTTTGCTTGCTTTGTCCTCGACGAACAGAGCAAAAATTTTCTGGACGCATGCTCTGAACACCATCTGCTCCAGGGTGAGGGCATTGTTGGGAAAGCATTCAAGTCAACCAAACTATTTTTTGTGCCTGAAGTAACCGCATTTAGCAAGACCAACTACCCTCTTGCGCACCACGCCAAGATATCTGGACTACATGCTGCTTTAGCAGTCCCGTTAAAGAGCAAATGCAACGGTTTAGTTGAGTTTGTCTTGGAGTTCTTTTTCCCAAAAGCCTGCCTTGACACCAAAACACAACAGGAAATGCTCAAGTCACTGTCTGCGACTCTGCAGCAAGATTTCAGGAGTTTAAATCTTGTCATTGACAAAGACCTAGAGTTAGAAGTCGTATTGCTTGTTAGAGAGGACATGGTTTTCTCAGAGAACCCGCTAACTGGAGCAGAAACCGCAGAGTCTTTGAAAGAAATTCATCTGCAAGAATCCTCATGGATCTCCCACATGATTAAAGCAAACGAGAAGGGTAAAGGTGTGTCACTTTCTTGGGAGTACCAGAAAGAAGATCCAAAAGATGAATTCAAGCTCTCATCTGGCCGGGATAACAGTCAGCTTGATCCAACCCCCAATAATCTTCCTTTAGAAGCTGAGCAGTTTCAACAAGCATCAAATTCAGGACTCAGAGTCGACACTGGTCCAAGTACTGAATCAGCTTCGACGGGTGGGGGAAATATGTTAGGCAGTAGAAGACCAGGGGAAAAGAGAAGAACAAAAAATGAAAAGACCATTGGCTTGGAGGTTCTTCGACAATACTTTGCTGGAAGCCTCAAGGATGCAGCCAAGAGCATTGGTGGTAAGAAATTGTTGTACACTGCAAGAGACATGGCTTCACTCTTAATGAATTTTGATTCTTCTTGTATGCTGGAAAAAGCGTAACCAATCCGTTCCTTGGACCAAACCCCAAACTCGGACCCCAAATGAATATTTAACACTAAAATTCAAGCCTGATGAACACTATCGAGGGCTATGTGTAAACTCCATGGCGATTATAAACACACAAGTCTCATACGAGACCAGAAATTTGTCTTTACATTCTATCTATAAGGCAGTGGATCAGTGTGCTCTACAAACATTTCATCATGCCTATTTATTGGTCTCTCAGACAGTGATGTGACAGGGTTTCGTTCTTGTGTTGCAGTTTGTCCAACTACCTTGAAAAGGATATGCAGGCAACACGGAATAGCAAGATGGCCCTCCCGGAAAATCAAGAAGGTTGGGCATTCTCTGAAGAAACTCCAACTTGTTATGGACTCTGTTCAAGGTGCGCAGGGCTCTATCCAACTCGATTCATTCTATACAAGCTTCCCAGAGTTGAGCTCCCCAAATATGTCCAGTAATGGCCCTTCCTTGAAGAGTAATGAACAGTCACAGCATTTGAATGTTCCAACGGAAAACGGTGTTTTGCCAGAGGAAAAAACAGCACCAAGGTCACCATCATCTTCTTGCAGCAAGAGCTCTGGTTCAAGCACCAATACCGCACACACTCTGCAGGTTGCTGAGGATGGGGTCTTGAAGAGCGCTCATAGTGAGGCAGAACTGCATTCTGTGAATCAGGAGGAAAAAATATGTCTTGCAAGAACCCAGAGCCATAAAACATTCCAGGAGCCTCCTCTTCTTGAAAATTTACCTCCGTTACCAGATAGTAGCAACAAGAGCGTAAGATCTGGAGGCACCATTAAAGTGAAAGCCACATTTGGTGAGGCCAGAGTACGCTTTACCTTGCTTCCGAGCTGGGGCTACAGAGAGCTGCAGCAAGAGATTGCTAGGCGTTTCAACATAGATGACATTTCCTGGTTTGATCTTAAGTACCTTGATGATGATGATGAGTGGGTTCTTCTGACATGTGAGGCGGATCTCGAGGAATGCATCGACATATATAGATTATCACAGAGCCAAACAATTAAAATAAGTCTGCAAGAGGCTTCTCAAGTCAAGCTGGGTGGTTCTTTTGGTAGCACTGGTCCATCCTGATGAACAATCAAAGCAAGGTTGTAACAGCAAAGCACCAGGAAGATTCTACTGATATAGTAGCATTTTTAAAAATCTCACTTACCTTTCTTGCCTGGGAATCGTGTGTAAACATATTTTCAGTGCCCTGAATACCATTTTGCAAGTGGCAGTAGTAACTGGTCTCCTGCATCGCCTTAGCAGATTTTTGTATAAAAGGTGGTTCATTCCAGAAACTTGTATTTTATGTATTCTGAAGCTCCGCAACTACGAAGATTGAAATATTCTGTGTGCTTTCAATTATTTGTTTTTGGGACATGTCTGGTACAGGAACTATCTAATCCATGATTTCACTGAACTATCCAGCAAAGCTTGTGTAATTAGGAACATGAAAAGACTGCTAGTATTAAAGAATATCCATTTCACATATATTACTAAGAAAAGGAAAAAACAATCTGTATGTCTATGTTTAAGAAGAAACCTATTTCCAATAAAGAAGCTAACACTTTGTGGTCTTCCACGTTTTAACAAACTTAGTCGCTTTGTACCACTTCGAACTCCTAGTGTTCCAGAAACCAAAAACTATGTTGACGAAAAGCACAAGAATAGTAGCTTGCTTACACAATAATGTGGATTGTGTTCCTTCGACCCAAAATTCAAAGTTGGCTTCAAATTCAAAAGGAAAGCGGGAAACTCTTTTCCCCCTTTTCTCTATGAGCTTGGTCTTCCCACTTTTGTTTACCCACTAATGTCATTTTATCTGTTTCTCTGGCTTCAGTGCACACACCCTGAAGGCAATATTTCTTTTGAATACCCCTTTGGGAACGTCTTACTTATAGCATTTCTGTTTCCAACCATGTCATCTTGTCTACTGGCTGCTGCAAAGACGGAAGAAACTAGAATGTGAAGGTCTGACTCTGAAATATTTTTCAATCGAACATGAGATGGATTCCTAAACATTATCCATGTCAAAAACTTTTACCACAGGGATATATGTAGCTTCATTAGTCATCTCAAACTGTACATCACTAGCTATAATAACAAGGCTAACATTTTATACATGAGCGTAGAGACAATGATCAAAAGAGTATGCCACTTGATGATTATTCAACAAAGCATCTGATTGCAAACTTACATAAGACTGCTTAAAGCAGGAGTAGAAATGTAGAATGAAGAAAGTTACTGCTGTAAGTCCATTTCTACTCTTAAGTTACTTTAAATTGATTTTTGACTAAAAGAGAGAGTTTTCGTCATCCGAAATCTTAGAAGTCTATATATCAGAAGACTGTTACTAGGAGAACTGAACTTACAGCAACAGTTTCCTTCCTTGTCTCATTGTCCTTAGCGTTGGTATTCGTTAGAGGTTCTTTTCAGTCCTTCAAGTTTCTTACAAATCTAGGAGACTAGCCTTTGCATCCTTAATGAGCTGCACCTGAAAAACGGCTTGACCACCATTTGAACTTTCTCATCAGAAAGAAAACAGCGTCATGCAATATTCTTCTTAACCATCATCCTCCCAGTAGTCTAAGTAGTCAACTCTCTGAGGCTGGAAGCTTGATATATCCCCCTGACCCCATCCTTTTTTAACCCTTGTCAGAGATTTTAGTGCAATTCCACTGCCGTCATCTCTGCAAAATAGCAATTGATAGGGATTGCATTCGTTAAGTTTCCGAAAAGACATGTAAAACGATTCTCTCAATCTCAGCTCAGTGGAAATCAAAGAGTCCATTGCCTAATCATATACATGAATGCTTACTCCATATCTTGGAACCATTTTTAAAGAAAAAACCAGGATTTCAAAGGACAAAGCAAAGAACTATGAAACCTCCAATAAAGCATCTTAATATACCTATTGAAATGGTGCCTACAAGGAGAAATTGGCAGCCATAAATTAACATATCACCAATACACGAAAATGTCATCCATACCTGTGCAATATATTCTGCCAGTTGTTTCCACCATACTTATTATGCTTTTTCTGGTGTAAATGCCTCGCATTTGGATCGACTTTGTTTGGTACTTCACCAACTGAAGCCATTTCCATCATCTTCTCAGCAAAATTATTTGCCTCTTTCTTGTTTCCCATCTTACCTAAGCCATCTATCACAGGCATCAATGCTGCAGGGTCAAACCCATATCCTTTGTCTATCATCTTATGCAAAATTCCACTAGCTACTTCTATCTCATCCTTCTTACATAAGCTCTCAGCAAGATTTTTATAAAGAAAAGTCCCCAGCTCAAAACCTCTATCTAAAACAGCTTCAAGCAACTCTGTAGCCTTTAAGAGTTGCCCTGCAGCAAGCAACTCATTGAACATCAAGCTGTAAAGGCCTTCCTTTTGTCCACAGATACTAACCGCAGTCTCAAACACTTCTTGAGCCATGTCAAAGTCAGGGACCTTACAGAACGCTCCAATTAAATATTTGAAGGAAAATACATTTGGAGCTACATTCTTTTGCATCATTTCATCTAAGAGGTTAGTTGCATCTTCAACTTTTTCTCCCTCACAAAGATACTTGATTGCAGTATTGTAGGTGCAGATATTAGGTAAAATGCCCTTTTCTTTCATCTCATCCATCAGTCCGTGAATTTCAAATATCTGATTTTTTATGCCTAAGCCCAGGATCAGTGAGTTATAAGTCTCTAGGCTCTTATGACAACCTTTCTTCTCCATGTCTTTGAGAACACGAAATGCAGATGATATTTTCCCCTGTTTGCAGAAATGATGGATGAAAATGTTGTACGCGACAGAGTCTGGTTGCAGTTTCTCTCCCATCATCTCAGCAAACAACTTTTTTGCTTCAGCGAACCTTTCGGCTTTGCACAAACCATTAAGTAAAGTTGAATACGTGATCCGGTCAGGCAAGCAATTGTTCTCGATCAAGCTGTCATCCACCAGTCCAATATACGAATTGCCTAGGTTACCAAGAGCAGCACTTCCATGCACCCGCATTCCCTTAACTATCTCAATAGCTTTATCTAACTCCCCGCTTCCACAGAGTCCATCAACAATAATGTTGCAGGTGACAGTATCTAGTCCATAACCTTTTTCATTCATCTTTCGCAGCAACTCTTCTGCTTCAGATATTCTCCCCAATTTCCATAGGCTATGGAGCAAAATATTGCAAGTATAAGCATTTGGTAAGCAATTATTCCTCATCATCTCCTGCAATAAGCTTTTAGCTGCGTCGACTTTCCCAACACTGCAATAACCATGTAAAAGACAGCCATAAGTTACAGCATCTGGAGAAACACCATTTCTTTTCATTATACCAACGATAGCCTTTGCATCGGATAGCATGCCCAATTTGCACAATCCATCCATCAAGATATTGTAAGAATAAATACTTGGCCATATTCCCTTATCAATCATTTGCTTAAGGACCGTTTCAGCTTCTATAAACTTCCCATGTCGGACCAATCCCTGCAACCAAATATTGTAACTCTGCAAACTAGCGAGATCAACATTTTCTCTAATTGACTCAAAGAGGGTCTTAGCTTCCTCCAGCATCCCTACCTTGCAGAATCCTTTCAGCATCAAGTTATATGTTATCCTATTGGGACGAGGAAGACCCAAATATTCATCTAGCTCCATATCCCTGAAAATTCTAGACGCATCCAAAACCTTTCCTTCTTTACAAAGCGCTGATATCCTAGAGTTGAAAGTTACAATATCAGGAACCAAACCTTCCCCTCGCATCTTCTCCACCAGCTTTTCGGAATCATCGTTCCTGCCTTCCCTGCAGAAGCTCGAAACGATGGTATTATACACAACTTTATTTGGCAAAACCCCAAAACTTTCCATTGAATTCAACAACTCTAGTCCTTTGTCAGGTAGACCAACTCTACAATACCCACGAACCAAAATCCCAAAAGTAAACTCATTTGGTTTACAACCTTTCTCTGGCATTTCATCGAACAACTCACGAGCAGCATCCACACAACTTGAATCACACAAAGCACGGATCAATAGATTGAACGTATAAGTCTGTGGAGCAATCCGGCAAAGGACCATATCTTTATACAGCCACGAAACGAAATCCACACGTCTTTCCTTTATGCAGCATTCCAGCAACACATTATACAAACAGATTCCGGGGTGGTTTTCAGGGAACCGCGACCGGACGAATTGAAATTGCGTAAAAGCCTTGTCAATGTGATCCGACTTAGCGAAGATTGAGACAACAGAGAGAAAAGACGAAAACTTTGCATTTTGGATGGGCGAAGAGAGCATAAGACTGTGAAGTTCGTCGATTTCTTCGTGCATTTTGGCTCGAACGAGGATACGAGCGATCGTGGGTGCTGCAGAAAAGGAGATTCCATGGCTTTCTTCTGAAGGAGAAGAGAAAATCCTCGTGTAGATTCTCCATGCCAATCTCGGATTGTTCGTGTTCTTCAACAAAGCCTTGACAAGTTTACCAGATTGTTCCATGGAATACTGAAACTCAATTGGAGGGTGTACGTGAACATGGTTTTCCAAATTGATCTAATATGCAAATATCAAATTAAATACGGACCAAAACGTAATAAAGGTTAAGATTAGGAGCTATTACGTGAATAAACGAAGTTTCAGACTAAGTCTGGCCAATCGATTTCTCTTCTGAAGAATAACTACCGGGTCGAAAATCCAGACCCGATCCGTGACTTACATGCCCAGACCCGGTGACGGAAAACCACGACCGGTGACGTTGATTCCCGGCGACGGAATCGGTCCTCTGGTGACGAAAGCGGTCGAGCAAGTGATGGAAGCTACGCGCCGGTTTACTTCGAGCCGTTGGATGTTTGAAAGGTGGACTGAAGACTCCCGTTGGTGGTGGTGTGAGCTCGCTTAATGTTAATTTGAGGAAAGAGCTTGAGCACGAAGTTGTTCCTGGTGTTGTTGAGAGCCTTAAGGTGAATTTACCCTTGAAATTTCTTCGTTTTTTGGTTGTAGCTTTGAATGTTTACCTTAGTTCTGCCATTTTTGTTCTCTAGTTTACACTTTTAGATGCATTTCTTGAATAAAATACACAGCTCTGTCTTTAACATGATTCCGTTAGTGTGATTTGAGTTGAATAGTTTGCTTACAGTACAGAATGCTAGTCTCCGATACTATTGTTTTGCTAGGTGATTACAAAGTTCTGTTCAGAGCGTATTGCAAAGTACGCGTTTGAGTATGCCTACTCGAACAACAGGAAGAAAGTTACGGCTGTGCACAAGGCCAACATCATGAAACTTGCTGATGGTTTGTTCTTGGAATCCTGTCAAGAGGTTGCTAACAAGTATCCAAGCATCGAAATCATTGTTGATAACTGCTGTAATTTCCACATTCTTTCGAGATAACTCGAATTGAGTTTCGAAATTTCCACTAAAGAAAAAAAACATGGTTTTGTTGCTATTTTCATTGTGTTTTTCGTTAAATTGCGATTTTGGAAGAATGTACCGAAACACTTGACACAAGTTTTAGACTTTGACTAAGGAAATGAATCAATGCAGCAAGTAAAGTAGACCAACACAAACCTGCAGATTCATGTAAAAATGTTAACTTCTTCATACGATTGAAAACATCTGAAACAACACACAAGGGACAAGTTACTAATAATAGCGGAGAGAAGGCCTAACTTTGTTAATTACAATTCCAACAAGTTACTAGACCGTAAAACCTCCAAAGAATCGTCTGAAACTGGAAGATGGCTGTGCGAATAGATCAAAATCTCTCAAGAGACACAAGAAAAATTTGTCAGAGACAGAGAGCAAGAGAAGAAGAGCTAGTTTGTGGCGTGGAAGGAGGAGGAGTGACAAGGGCAAAACAGAGGAGTCCACCCCACCTGAAAGACCAAATACTGATGCGGTCTTCGAGTCTCAGTCCGTTAGCCTTAACGATATCGTTCCAGCCGCAAGTCAAAGCATAATTCCAGCTTCCTTTCCCTGAATCTTTCTTCATCTCCCATCTTTTCAACATGACACCCCACTTTACAGCCTGTTGATCAAAGAGAATCGCTCCCACTCCCATCTTCTTATCCTTGTCGATGTCTTCTTCTATGATTCTCCACTCGACAGGCGTCAAGAAGTCTTTTCGGATTAGTTCATTGAAAGGCATTGAGAGACGGCTCTCTTTTGGGTTCACATCTGTTTTGTACAGAGTCCTCTCAAAGATGAGGCTCAGGTCCGCTCCGTTCATGTCTCTCATCAACTGGGTTAGCCACTCCGGAGTCTCTCTCCCTATCCATGAAAAAGCTTCAACCTTTGCTTTCTTGCATACACCACTAGGGTTTATCTCTTGCACGACGATTGGGAATTAGGGTTTCGTTGGTTTCTCTTCACCGTCTTCTCCGACTCAGCCACGATCTTGCAATCTCCGAGAAACAACAACGATGAAGACGAATTAGGGTTTCGTGGGTTTCTCTTCTCCGACTCAGCCATGATCTTGTAATCTCCGAGAAACAACGATGAAAAAGAAAAAGGAGGTTTTCGTGGGTTTCTCTTCTCCGACACAGCCGTGATCTTGTGATCTCCGAGAAACATCGATGAAGAAGAAGGAGGGTTTTGTTGGTTTCTCGTCTCCGGCACAGCCGTGATCTCATGAAGGTTTTGTTGTGTGTTTCTTCTAGAAACAGGAAATTTCTTCACCGAAGTTCTTGTTTTTCTCGGGAAGACATGGAAGAAACTCATGTCGCTCTCTTCTACTTTGTCAGAGAGAGTCTTCTTCTTCGTTTGGCATTTACGGTCTTGTTCTTCGTCGTACAACATAACGGCTGCATCCACCAAAAAACAGAAATTACTCGATGTTATCTCCTTCTCTGCAACCGCGAGATGATCACCGTAATACATTTTCCGACTTCTGATGAGAGCAACAACTACTTGAGGAGGAAGAAAGGAAAACAGAGAGAAATTGGAATGAGCGAAAGTGAGTAAGAAAATTGCCACTCTAACGTTGTTATATACTTAAGCTCTCAGTTAAGTTTTTCCTTTTTGAGATTAGGGTTTTGCAAAATTTCCTTTTCGTCAGATAAAAGATACCAACGTTCGAAATCTAACATTATAATTACGATTTCCTTTTTTGTTTTCTAAAAAAATTATAAGTTTACATTTTTTACTATTCTAATTTCTTTTTTTTTTGGTCAGATTTTGTACTATTCTGTAAGAATTTTTGTTCAGACATTTTTTCAGTTATTATTCACATTTCATATGTATCATTTTAAAATTGCCAAAAAGTAAATTTCATAGATAGTCTATGTAAGTAAAGAAAAGAAATTTCAAGTAAAATGGTCAATTTGGGCACTCCAATCCTATCCAGTCTATTCTAAAAAAATCTTAATTATTTTAAATACGAATTTATACAAAATTTATTATTATTATTTTTTATCACATACAAAATCTATTAATTACATCTAATATAATATAAACTAGGTAATTACCCGCTTTATACGCGGAATAAAATAATTATCGAGTAAAATCAATATAATTTTAGTTAAAAAATTAATTATAGTTATTGAGAAAATTATTATACGGAATCCAAAATCCGCTTTATATATTCAAATTTGCGATTGTTTTGTATTGAAATGTGTTATACCGGTGAAATAATTGAAAACCATGAACTTTTAATTTTTCTAATCAATAAAAACAATCATATACATTATAAGACCAATAATAATTTGTGATACAATTTTTTTAAAACATTTAATATATTTATTCTACAAATTTGTGTTAAATTTTTATGATATATTGCACTTAATTAATATCATAATCTTAAAAAATATGATTTATGATTCAAAGATACAAAAATGAAAAATTGCGTATATCACCAAAAATCTGTTCACCAATTTACGGTTTTATAAATGAATTATTATTTTAGTATTTATTTAGTAGAAGATTTGTATTTCAAATCTATTTGATAATATAAATTATAATAATTAAGTTAGTATTGTGTTGTGATAGTGTTTGAGTAATGAAATAAAAACATTTAATAATAGATTAAAATATTAAATTTTAAATTTCTTAGGAAAATCTTGAATTTGACACATCATCAATTTTGTTCTGCAATGATCTTTCTTTAATATATAGAGAATTTAATATTAAGATTTTCGAAATAATTATTTTTAGTAAGTTTAGGAATATTCAGATGTGTTTGGCAATTGGATTTAGAATAATGATAATAGGTAATATTTGAAACTAAATGTATTTGGTAATGAGTATAGAAGAATAAAAAAATAAAAAAATAAAATGTTAAGAAAAATTGTGGGAGTGACACATAAGCAAAAGTGACCTCCAATGTTTCTCTTTTAATATATAGAATATTAATTTGAATTTACGTTATTTGGAGTGGTCTTACATAACTAGCAATCCAAATAAATCTATAAATAATAGAAATTCTAGAAAATGAATATTTTAGGGTTGCGTCTTTTCAAAACAAAACCGTTTTATGGTCATTTCCAAGTAAGATTTGCGTCTTTTCGAAAAAATCGTTTTACGGTTATTTTCAACGGTTTTGTCTTTTCGACATAACCGCTTTTTCAAGAGTTGTATTTTTGGATATAATCGCTTTATGGTTATTTCCAAGAGTTGCGCATTTTCGATATAACCACTTTATGGTTGTGTCTTTTCGAAAGTAACCGCATTATGGTTATTTCCAAAGATTGCGAATTTTCAATATAACCGCTTTATGGTTATTTCCAAGGGTTGCATTTTTTCGATATAACCACTCTATGATTATTTCCAAGTGGTTGCGTCTTTTCAGAAAAAAAATGTTTGACCTACATATTTGTGTTTTTAACTCTATATTTTTTTTTCGTCGAACATTTTGTCAATTACGGCTACTAAATTTAAAATTTACTCAAAGCAGAACAATAATAAAAAAACCTCATTCTTTTATTTTAAAATATTGATCTTTTTACTATTATAGAAGTTCCAAAAAAAATTGAATTGTGTAAAGAATATTGGATTTTTTTAGACAATGCATATTTTATGGTTAGTTTTAGATATAAAAAACTAATGAAATTTCCAACTATATTTTTCTCGGAAGTGGGTGGTGCATGCCATGTTAAAAAATTCGCTAGGCGTTAGTTGGGTGTTCGGGTTGGACCTAGCGCCTAACGAACAAATCAGAGATTAATCGGAAATTAATCGGGACTAGTTTTGAGGTTTTTAAAATTATATTTAAAATTTATTAAATGTAGTGGTTAAATAATATGTTTGTGAACTATTAGTAATGATGACCATAGCTCCATTGGTAAATCTACTTGAATTATGGGTGGAGGTGATGGGTTCTAGACCCCTTAAAATTATTTTTGACATTTTTTCCATATTTATTTTAATGAATGGTAAAATTGTAATTTTATCCGTCATCTTCCTCATACGAAATTTGGTGCTTGAAAACCCTATATATGGCCGTCGTTGCTCTTTTAACTCGATTTTCACCTTTTTCTATCTCTTTTTTAGTTGGATTTACCATAAAATGATAGATCTATCATCAACTATCCTCTTTCAACCAAAAAAATCAAATCATTTCAAATTTTTTTTTAACCTTTTTCATTTTTTAGTCCGATTATAGCATAATCGCGGCGGAGCTCCGCTGCCGAGCGTATAACCGGCAGTTCGGCGGTCTCCGCGGCCGCGTTTTTGAGCAAGGGGTGCATGTAGTGAGTTTTTAGATTTAACAATTTTCTATGGAAACATTGATTCTTTATATTTAAAAGTAGTTTTTTAGGGTTATTAAAACATCCTAAGGTTACATCTTTTCAAAAAAATTGTTTGATGGTTATTAATGCTACTACGATTGCGTCTTTTCGGAAAAACTGTTTCATGGTTATTAATGCATCTAGAAAATGCATCATAGAGGTGTGTCTTTTCGAAAACAACCGTTTTATAGTTATCAATATATTATAGGATTGCATCTTTTCGATAAACCCATTTTATGGTAATTTATAAGGGTTGCATCTTTTCGATAAAACCGTTTTATGATTATTTCTACGGGTCCTGTCTTTTCGATAAAACCATTTTATGGTTATTTCTAAGTGTCTTTTCGATAAAATCGCTTATGATTATTTCTAAGCATCGTGTCTTTTCGTTAAAACCGCTTTATGGTTATTTCTAAGGGTCGTGTCTTTTCGAAAATCCACGTTTTAAGAAATATACCATAGGTCGCGTCTTCTCGAGAAAACCGTTTTAGGACCATTTATAGTTATCAGTATATCAAAGGGTTGCATCTTTACGATAAAACCGCTTTATGGTTATTTCCACGGGTTGCGTCTTTTCGATAAAACCGCTTTATGGTTATTCCAAGGATTGCGTTTTTTCGATTAAACCGTTTTATGATTATTTCCAAAAATTGTGCCTTTTAAAAAAAATTGTTTCATAGTTATCAATATACCATGGGTCTTTTCGATAAAATCGCTATATAGATTTGTGTTTTTCTAACTCTATATATTTGTCTCATTGAACATCTTTTCATTTATGCTTTCAAATATTCACTCAAAACATGATATTGATAAAAAAAAAAAAATCAAAAATTGTTTTCGAGTCTCATAATTTTTTTTTATTATTTAAATAAAAAATTTAAAAATTTTTTTGGAAGATCACAACTCTTTCTCATAACTCTTTGTTACATTTTCATTTATAACCAATTTTTAATATTCTAAAAATGCTTTGAAAAATCGTGTCTTTCATCTACTTTTTACCTTTTCATTTTTAATCATAACAAATTAACAAAATGTGTTAGATGTTCACTTTCTAACGTCACTTTTCATTTCTATACATCTTCACTTATAATCATTATAATATTTTCTATTTAAAATTTAATATACGATATTTCTCCCCGCGATTTCGCGGGGATCTGAGTCCTAATGTTAATAAAAAAATCTTATTGTATATTGTATATGTTGGAGGTGATTTTAGATCTTTCAAATTTTTTTTGCCACATCAGCATAGTAGTATAGGGGAACACTTTCGGAAGTTTGGCATCAATATCCAAAATAAAATTATAATTTACTAACTAACCAATTCCCTAAAATTTAATATGGCTATAATCTCTCTGCATAAGCAACTTTTGGTTAGATTCTTAATTATAATAACCAAATTAACCCAACACTTTTTTGAGGCCGAGCATTTGCTTCCGAGGAGTCTGAAAACCTAGGTTGGCTCTACAGAAAAAATGGACAATGTGATTAGATATAGGATCTCGGTCAAGCTAGAATTGACGTGTCAAGTTTGAGAATATGGATACGACTTAGTTGTGAAGGTTCCAATATCCATAATGTTGCTCATAGCAGCAACTAGTCCTCGGCATTTTTAACCGGAACCGAAAAGCCGAACCGAAATCGGCTTAAAAATACTCGAAGGGAAACCGATCCAAAACTTAAAATACTCGAACAGTTCTTATATTTTCAAAGTGTAGGTACCCGAACCGAATCGAGAACCAACCGGATACCCGAAACATAAAATAACCTAAAGATATTTCGGTTATAGGTCGGGTATGTTCGGTAAATTCGGGTAAATTTTACAATTTTTTTTTTTTTGTTAGTTCGGGTAATTTTGGGGATATTCGGATAATTACCCGAAAATTATCCGAAATTACAAAAAAAATACCCGAAATTACTTGAAAAATACCCGAATTACCCGAAAAAACCGAACCGAACCGAAACCCGAAATTACCCGACTATTTTCGGTTATTAGCCGGTTCTCAGTAAACCTACCCGAACCGACCCAAAAACCGAAAAACCGAACCGAAACCGATCCGAAAATCTAAAATACCCGGACGGTTCCTAAATCTCTATACCCAAAATACCCGAAAACCGAAAAACCGAATCGAAACCGACCTGAATACCCGAACGCCTAGACCTAGCAGCAACCCAATCGTGTAATCCTAACTTATCCAAATCCTCTTGCAAAAATATCATGGTGCTCTTCATCTCGATACCCTGCAAGGCTGCAACCTATTGTAGAACCATGGAACAATAGGTGTACCATTTCATGGTGTCTCTATCCTAGTATCACTCATTTTTGTTGAGATAAGTTTTGGAATTCACCCGGAACCCTGGAAATGGTGTTCCTCTGATTTAGTCCAAACCGGTGCACCTGATCCATCATGACATGCAGTGCTGGGATGTCCATCCAACCTTATATCTAGAATGCTCCTCGTGTTTCGAACCATTTCGTGCAAATTGATGGTAAGTCATCACAAATCAATTATTACCAATTCCTCAAATTGGAAAATATTGCTAAATATATAAGTAGTTCAAATAAGCATAAATCCATCATCAATTATCACCAATTTCAATAAATTATGCACGAATTTCATTGCTCGAGCAAATTTCGAAAAACCCAAATATGAGATTTCGAAAACTATAAAAACAAGCAAAATTCGAGATTAATTATCTCAACAATCAATCCAACAACAATAATCAACCACCAATTTAACAAAATAACTTCTCAATTTCCTTAAAAATCCGTTTTAACTTAAGTGCTTTAAGTGATTGTTATATATATATATATATATATATATATATATATATATATATATATTAGGGATCGAATGAAAATTTATTAATAGAATTATAGTTTATGAATCTTATAATTTTTTTTTTATAAATATAAAATTATGATAAGTGTTTAGTGAATATAGAAAATTCAAATATTTTGTGATTTTAATATCCAATTATTTTTTGAAGTTAGTATATATCTTGGGTTTAAATGGCGACACAAAGCGATAAGAAGAAAATGTTGTGTTTACACACTTAAGCAATAATCATATATTTTTGTTTGTTCCGTAGTAGAAAACAAATATTTTTCAATTAAAAAATTTGGTTTATTTTGGCACATGTAATTTGTTCTTTTTTAACAAAAGGCAAAATTATTTTGTGCATTATATTTTCAAAAAGTAATTAATCAATTAAATGTTAAATTGTTTTCCATTTTTCGTAAATATCCTAGGAAATTAAAAAGACAATTTTAATAGTTTTAATGAAAATTAAATTAGGATTTTAAATTTTTGTAAAAACAACACCATCCAAATATCTTCGTTGTCTCTATCCTTGGTATATCTTCATTTTCATCTCCTCTTCCTAACCTATATAGAGAACCTCACATCCTTTTTCTTTTGCTTAGTGTCCAAGCCAAAATCTTCTCTTCGCTTCATTATCAATCTCATCTATGGATACATCACCATCATCACTACCATTAGATGCAAGAGGCAAACGGATTCTCATCGAAAACGTTGATCAGATTAGCAAACTCTCTGACGATGTGTTGCTCATGATCCTAACAAGTTTGTCCACAGAAGAAGCTGTAAAGACATGTGTGTTATCTAAACGATGGGCGGATGTTTGGAAACAACTGCCTTTTCTCAAATTCGATATGAAATATACTCTCAACTACGACGTTACATGTCTGGCAAATCGTTCTGATTTTGTTGCTGAATTGATTACCAAGGTTTTCTCTTTTTCATTATTTTTTTTCTCATAATTTTCTATCAATTATTTTGAAAAGGTAACAAAATAATGGAATTTCGCGCGAAAAATATAATAACGATAGTACGCGGGTAGGTAATAGATTGTGAATGTAATAATACTTTAGATAATGAGAATCTAGGAAAACATAATCTATTTATTAATACAACTACGAAGAGGTAACTAAATAACAATATTTCAGGCGAAAAATATAATAACGATTTCCGTAGGTAGTAATAACGATATTTCAGACAATATTTAATATTTTTGAAAAAAATTGAATGCGGGTATAGATTGTGAATATATGAATTAATATTTTAGTTTTTTTTTTGGTAAACATGTAATTAATATTATAGTTAATGAGAATAGTTAATGAGAATCTAGAAAAACATAATCTCATAACATAATTATCCTTCAATTTATTGAATTTAACAATGGATAAACTATAGCTTCACATACATATTTTTATCAGCGAGGCTTAAGCATAAACTATATCCATTGTTAAATTTTTTCCATAAATTTCAAGATGTAAGCTATAAAAGAATTGGCTTTTATTGATACTATATAAGTCTATAATTATGTTTTTAATCATCAATTTTGTGTTTCTTTTGAAGGTTATAAACAATCACAATGGCCATCTACTGTGCTGCACAATCCACCGTTTTTCATACCAATCTAAAAATGGTATGCTCGAAATTTGGATTCAAACACTAATTCATGTGAAACACACCAGAACTCTCGTACTTGTAAACCTTCTTGGTCATCGTAAGAGAGCCAGAGTGATCAACTTTTCCCCAAACATATTTTCACATCCAACCCTTGAAACACTTTACCTAAATCGATACGATTTAGAAACTGCGCATGCCTTCAACGGCTGTCAAAATCTATTGGTTCTCAAGCTTGAAAAAATTTGCATTGAGATTGGTGTGTTGAACACAATTATTGCATCGTGCCCCTCCCTCAAAGTGCTGGTACTAGACATCAAGTGGTACAGCCAAATTGGTTGTTTGAAGATTTATAACAACAATTTAAAGCTCTTGCATCTGTCTTGCACTTATATTAATCGCATTGAAGTGTCCACAGCTCTTCTTGATATCTTCTCTGTTGGCTATTTTATCACGAAAGATAACTTCTTTCTCACAGCCCCTAGACTACTCCAATGTAGCAAAAATTATTGGATTGAAGATGGAAACATACCTCACATGAGCTACAATATTTCATATAATGCTCAGGTACAAGCACAAGCGATTTCATTTAAATATAATTATATATAGTATTTTTATTTTATTTTATTGTGTAACATGTTTAATTTACTTAAATGAATTGAAGGAGGAAGATAACATTGGATATGGATACGTGGTGAGCGAACATACTAACTATTTGTTATGTTTTATATCTTTGGCTCTGAGTGTGGATTTAATGAATCCCAAAGAAGTTTACATGCTACAACAAGTATTCGTTGCGTGGAATGGAGAAATAAAATATCTTGAGATCTTCTTTAAGGTACATTCATTTTATACTTCAATTTTAGCTCGATAGAGTCAACCAAATTTCTCTCTTTGATCCCTTTTCCTTATAATATCTATAAAACTCGGTACATATTTATATGTATGCTTCAATGTTTATATAGCATGACAATATTTCTAAAGAAGAAGGTGAATCTTCTATTGGCGGAGAACAAAATAAGAAGTGGCAGAGAGAAAATTCTTTTTTTAGTTCTGATTTCCGTATGAAAGTTGTGAGAATGTATAACTTCAGTGGTTCAAACAAGGAAGAATTTGCATTAGCTTCACTTTTGGTGACAAAAGGGAGGGTAACGAAGAAGTTGATGATCAAGACGTCATCGCTTCCTGCAAACAAGAAGTTGGAAATAGAAGATATAGTGGCCAAACTAAAGCAACTTCCAAAAGGTAACAAGAAGCTTAGTATTGAATGCTTTTGATGGAATTTGTGATTCGAATCTAGCCGTTGGTAACATGAAGTATCATTTTATTTGTTAAGAAGATGATTATTTGGTTTTCAATTTTCAAGTATTGCTCTAATTTTAGTATTTCTATGTTTTAATATGAGGATTGTAGTATTATTAATTTGAATATTATGATTTGTTCAATTGAGTTGTTGTCTGGTCAATACTTTTTTAAAAATAATTAACTTTTCAACATTTTAAATAATTATTTTTAATCAAAATAATTAAAGCAAATTTATTTTGATTAAGAATATTACATTTTTTTTTATCTGAATTGACTAATTTTGTAGTAATAAACATATGTTATTATTTACAATATGTAGCTAACAAAAATCAACATAACATTTGTAAAATATATTTAAACTTATGAATGAATATGAATGAATCAAAGTCTCTCCCCTTATAAAACAAAAAACCAAACCGTTCTCTTCTTAAACCCTAAACTCTAAGTCCACATGAACCAGAAACAACTCTCATTATATTTTTCACATTTAAATAGTTGATAATCTAATTGGCGTATGACGTGACCATTCGAAATAAAATAAAAAATGGGGAAAATTTTGAGTTCGATAGGAAGGAAACTAAATTAACCTAGGTTTCCGACTATTATGCCTATATGACTAAGTGCTTCATTCTTAAAAGCGCGAAACAAAGAAAACTGAATGAAGACACTTAGTCAGATAGCCCATAATAGTCGAACCAACATGGATATTGGATATTTTGTGGTAATTGGAGAATCGACCCGGTTTTTTTTATTATGAGCGGCGGTCTCTTGTTCTTATCGACACTCGGAGGTCGGGGATCGCTAGTGGAAAAGTAAAGGGTAGGAAGTTTGAAAGCAAAACAAAGATCCAAACATTGTATGAAAAAGTTGTTTCACTTGGAGTGCTAGAAACAGAAGAGTATAGCTTAATAACAAACTTCCCAAAGGGAAGTGTAGGGAAGAGGCAAAGAAAAGTGGCCAATCATTGCAAATTTGGGTTGACTTGATAACAGTCTTTTTGTTGTTTTTGTACTTTTTGTAAAATGAAAATTACTTCTAACATCTTGTAAAAGATTTAATGTTTTCTGATTTTGGTACCAAATATCTGTCAAAAGTTGAAATACTTCCAAGACAATAACTAGAACAACACAAAAAGCCATGCTTCAAGTGGAACGAATGTTTTCTTATTTCAATCCGAACTGTACTTGGATTCACACTCATAAAACCAAAACCATTATTAGAATAGACAGAGACAAAGCAAAGCACACTGGATCAACACCATCACGAAACTGAAGCTTGAACTGAACGTTGAAGCATAGTTACCAGGACCACCAGAATCTGTTCATCAGAGAGAAACCAGAGTACTAAGTCATTGACCTCGCTACTACACAATAACAAAATGTGCAGAAACCTGAATAAAAACAAATCTGGACAGGAATCTGGAGAAAGGGTTGTGAAGATTGGTTGGAGTAACCAGCATAGGCGCAAGACCGAGGTCCACAAGAGGTAGTAGTCGTGTTACCTATAAACAAACTCTCTGCTCCTTCGCATCGTGCAGACGGGCAAGATTGCGAGTTCGAAGGCTTAAGCTCAGAGGAGGCTTCACAGCTTAAACTGATCACAAAAGACAAAAACCAAAACCCATCAGAATCTAGCAAAAACCAATCTTATATCATATTGGACAAACACAACTTCAAGATTACCAATCACTTACGTCCAATTCTTTGAAGCGTCACAAGAGCACTTGATACAATTGTTTGCAGTGAAGACATATGAGCTATTAGGCAGAAGAGCTACAAGCTGCAATTAAAGATCAAAAGTTCTCAACTTTCTTTCAAAAAATCACAAACCCAATCCTCAATTAGTAATGAAAACTCAAACCCAACTAGATTTGTCCAATTAAACAGCTAAAGTCATAGACTTTTTCCATGATAATTTCCGTTTACTTCATCTAAAACTATAATCAAATTGAAACCCATTTAGATTAGTCCAATGAAACTGATAAAGTCATAGACTTTTCAATGAAACTTTTCGTTTATCTAATCTAAACCATCACCAAATCCAAACCCATTTAGATTAGTCAAATGAAACTACTAAAGCCACAAACTTTTCAATGAAATCAAACTCAAAAGTCAAAAATCTTCGGTTTTTTTTTTTTTTAAACTTTTTACCTCTGAGAGGGACATTGAGAGGATTATCAGCGAGGAGCTGAGCGTCACCGGAGATCCCGTTAAGCCGAGCCAGCGTCGTGTTGTCCATTCCAAACTGAGCTGCGATCTCACCGGGGAGCTTCCATATTTGACCACGTGTGCATAGTGAACAACATCTTGACCGTCCAAATTATCACAGCTACAAGGCAAAGGGATCCAAAACTTTTGACCGATTGCGATTTCGTCTGGGTTAGGGATTCCATTCATCTCAACGATCTTCTGGAACCGAACCAACCCTCCAAAAGCGGCGTTTCGACTTATTCGTGTCCGAACTTCGAGGTAGTGCGAAAATTCCTGCCTACAATGTGACAGAGTGCTTGAACATACCCGAACTCATTAAAATTCAAATTTTCCTATCCAAACTTTTGAAATAAGGCGTACACATACCTAACGGGTCATGATGTTAGTTTGTCCGTTAAATGTGCTGACTGGGATGCTGGGTCATTTGACAAGTCAGATTTCGGCTTATTCGTGCCCAAACTCTAGGAATATGTGAAAATACATTCCCAAAGTCTAAATTTTTTTTTTTTTTTTGCTTGATTATTTTGTATTTGTTATGGTAAATTCCTTAACATTATTTATTAAGTGATTTTGGAGAAAATACTCGTGTGTCAACTCCACAATCACTCTCACTAATTTCATTATAACATGACAACTTATTAAACGTAATCACAATTTTTATATAAAACTACTCATCAATGCTATTTAAAATCAAATAAATAAATATATATATATATTTATTAATTATTTAGAATTACGTTTATGAAAACTAAACAATTATGTAAAAAAATTGTTAATTACTTGTTTAGTATCTAAACAAGTATAAAAGATCACTATTTACAAAATTGAACACATTGAGCATCCGGTATTGAAAATAAAAAATAACATATTACGATTTTAAGAATAAAAATAACATATTAAATATATACATATAATATGTACATATTATCATGGTATGTATAGTTTTAAATCAAACATTTCAATATATTATTTAAAAAAATATATTGTCGAGAGAATATCTACTAACTATATTTACATACACGATTGTTAATGTAATAAATGATAAAATATCAACGCAACAGTATTGTATTTTATTAAATATTAAACATTAATATTTAGTAAAAACAAATTCGACATTAAATTTAATTGGAAAATTTAAAAATTAATCTAAAAATTAAATTCATTTGATGTTGACAAAAAAAAATTAAATTCATTTGAAAAGATAAGATAAATTTGATCAAAATTTAAATAGGAATCGAAACGATATTAAATCGTCTTGATATATGTTTTATTTTAAATATTATTATTCACAAATGGAGTATTTTTAAAATAAAAAAAAATATTCAAAATATTAAAATGGGAAGGTATTTGCACAAATGCCTAGAGTTGGGGCACGAATAAGCCGAAAGCCCATCTGACTTGTCAAATGACTCAGCATTCCAGTTAGCATTTAATGAATAAACTAACACCGTAACCCTTTAGGTATGTGTACGCCTAATTTTAAAAATTTGGGTAGGAAAATTTGAATTTTAATGAGTTCGGGTATGTTTAAGCACTCTCTCACATTGTAGGCAGAAATTTTCGCACTAACACGGAGTTCGGACACGAATAAGCCGAAATGCCCTCCAAAAACCTCAGTTGCGATGAAACTGAGCGTGTCGTCTTTCTTAACCGTGTAAACCGGGACCCGGTTCGAGACACCGTTCCGTTGGAGCAAGAACCAGGTATAGGAGATAAGATACGATCTCCATTGGGTTAAGTATATATTGTAGAATATTTGTTGTAGTCCCTAGTATATAGCTTCTCTAAGATCATCTCCAACCATTTACTTTATTTTTTACTACAAAATGGAGTTGAGTTTTACTCCATTCCACTCTATTTTGGAGTAGAAAATGGAGTGAAGAATAAAAAAATGGAGCAATGAATAGGATTGCTCCATATTTAGAGTAAACATATTTTTTATTATATTTTGGAGTTGGAAATAGAGTGGGTTGGAGAAGATTTTACTCCAAACTCCATTTTGGAGTGAAAAATAGAGTGGGGTTGGAGATGTCCTAACTTCCTCTCTTCATTATATATATGGCTGTATGTATTTAGTTTAATGATAAGATTTAAATCTTATCAATCTCTATTTACATGGTATCAGAACGCCTAATTTTCTAGGACTGTGGTAACCAAAAAAAATTTTCAAGCGACATGCTTCTATTTTTTCTTCAACGATGGCAGATAACAATGCTCCAGCCGTCAATCTCCACGATCCAAAGCATCCTCTTTTAACGGTGAACATGGCCAATGTCACCAAGCTCTCGTCGATCAATTATCTCACTTGGAGTACTCATGTCAAAGCCCTCCTCAAAGGATATGACCTTCTCAAATTCATCGACAACACACCGTCGCCTTCCGCTACAGATCTCGCTCATTGGATTCGGCAAGACTCACTGATCTTTAGCTCCTTGATTGGTGCTATTGACACTCTGTTGCAGGCTTTAATCAACACATCAAATACCTCTGCTGAAGCCTGGAACACACTCGCCGCTACTTATGCAAAACCCACAAGGGGGCATATCAAACAACTCAAGCAACAGTTGAAATTATGTGTAAAAGGACACACTCGATTGATGAGTATATGCAGTTAATCAAATACAAATATAATGCTCTGGCTCTTCTCGGCAATCCGGTGGACCATGAAGATCTTACTGATACGATTCTTGATAGTCTCACAGATGACTATCGCACAGTCATTGATTCAGTTCAAAATTACGACACTCCAATTAGCTTTGCTGAGCTCCATGAGAAGCTACTTAATCGTGAGATCGCTCTGCAGATGGTAGTCCAATCATCAGAGACTCTTCCTGCTTCAGCTCATTACGTCCAGAACAAGCCTCGCAATTGGAAGCCTCCATACCATCAATCTACAGCAAACCACAACAACAACTATGGCTCAAACTCGTCGGGGTGCAGAGGATCAAAACCATACCTTGGTAAATGTCAAGCGTGTGGTACTAAGGGGCATAGTGCTCAGCGGTGTCCTATTCATCGTCTTGTTAATCAATCATCTGCCTCCGTTTCACCTCAGAATGAATCTTAGTGGAAACCACAAGCATACAATGCTATGATGAATCCTTCAGCCACGCCATCTTGGTTAATGGACTCTGGCGATCTCATCACATCACCTCGGACCTTGCCAATCTCTCTCTTCACTCTCCATACACCAGCGGTGAAGAAGTCTTGGTTGGAGATGGAGCGAACCTTCCCATTACTCACACGGGTTCTTCCTCTATTCCTCTCTTGACTAGATCTCTATCACTCAAGAATGTCTTATGTGTTCCAAAAATAACAAAGAATCTGGTCTCGGTTCATCGATTATGTGATGATAACTATATTTCTGTAGAATTCTTTCCTTCTAAATTTCAGGTGAAGGATTTCAACTCGGGGGCATCATTAATGACACGAAAGGTGAAGAACGGCGGGTATGAGTGGGCAAATCGAGATGATTCAAGATTTTTTGCTTTCCCAACAATAAAAAGCACGTTGCCTATATGGCACTCTAGGCTCGGACACCCTTCTCTTCCTATACTCAATAATATTGTTTCTTCATTTTCACTTCCAGTTTCAAATAAAACACCTCCTTTACATTACAATTCGTGTGCCATAAACAAGAGTCACAAACTCCCTTTTTCTACCTCTTTAATAACGTCTTTTGTACCTCTAGAAATATTGTTTTCCGATGTTTGGACCTCTCCAATTGTGTCAATTGATGGATACAAATATTATTTGATCATTGCTGATCACTACACTCATTGCATTTTGGCTATACCCTCTACGACAAAAGTCTGACGTACGAGATATCTTTGTCCGCTTTAGAGCACTTGTGGAGAACAAATTTAAACAGAAGATTGTCACTCTTTACTCGGATAATAGAGGAGAATATGTTGCCTTGGTAGAATTCCTAGCCACCAATGGGATTTCCCATCTCACGACACCACCTCATACATCCGAACACAATGGATTTGCCGAAAGAACACATGCATCTTGTGGAGACCGGTTTTGCGCTAGTATCTCATGCCTCAGTTCCACAAACCTATTGGACGTATGCTCTCGCAACAGCAGATTATCTGATCAACAGGCTTCCCACATGAACCTTGGAGTTTTCTTCACCGTATCTAAAACTCTTTGGTGTTCACCCAAATTACGCAAAATTTCGTGTGTTTGGGTGCTTATATTATCCGTGGCTGCGACCTTACTCACAACACCAGCTCGAAGCTAGATCACGTCCTTCCGTTTTCCTTGGCTACTCGCTCACTCAAAGTGCCTTCCTCTATCTTGATCCAGCTTCTAAACGAATTTTTGTCTCATGACATGTCCAATTCTTTGAATTGAGATTTCCGTTCCAAACACTAGCCAACCACAATTCCTCTTCCCTGATTTTTCCTTCAAGCTCAAACTGGTGTGTCCGCCTGTTATGAATCTCTCAGATCAGTCACTCATCGTCCCGTCTGCAGTTGAGCCCCCAAGTTTGGATCCCTCACCAAGTGTGGATGCTGTGTATCCCTTGTCGTCAACACTGATTGCTGAGATATAAATGATGGTGACAACTAATGCCACATCCATTGGGCCATCTAGTAATTCTATTGGGCCTCCTAATTTACAAGCCCATACTGAGATTTTATCACAAGGTGATGTCAGCCCAACTGTAGCTGAATCAACGAACATTGCAGCATCCTCACAAGTGTCACAGCAACCGCCTGCTTATGAGAATACACACTCGATGGTTACGAGATCAAAGAAAAATATTACAAAACCTACTCGTAAATCTGCTCATCATGTTTATGTGCAGGCTGAAACAGAACCAACTAATATCACGCATGCGCTGAAGGATTCACGATGTAGACACGCCGCGGAAGACGAATTCAATGCTCAGCTCTGCAACAGAACTTGGTCTCTCATTCCGCCGAATCCTTCTTATAACCTGGTGGGTTCGAAATGGGTATTTTGCATTAAGCGATTACCGAATGGTGTAATTGAGAGGTTTAAGGCACGTCTAGTGGCAAAGGGATTTCATCAGAGGGCCTGAGTTGACTATAAAGAGACATTTAGTCCAGTTATCAAATCTGTCACAATTTGATTGGCTCTTGGTGAAGCTGTTTCGCGTGGTTGGGTACTTCGGCAGCTTGATGTCAATCACGCCTTCCTTTAGGGACATCTTGAAGAAGATGTCTATATGGCTAAACCCTCTGCTTTCATTGATAAAGACCGACCAGATTATGTCTGCAAGCTTCACAAAGCAATTTACAGGTTAAAGCAAGCACCGCGTGCGTGGTATATGGAGCTAAGTAACTTTCTTCTTCAATCGGGTTTTATCAATTCTCAATCGGATGTTCTCTGTTTATATGCAATGTTGGGAATATATCGATCTACATACTTGTATATGTAGATGATATAGTAATCACAGGAAGTGATCAAGGAAAGGTAGAACAATTCATTGCTCTCCTAAGCAAACGATTCTCATTAAAAGACCTTGAAGAGCTGAGCTATTTTCTTGGTATAGAAGCAACTAGATCTTGTGAAGGTTTGCTGCTCACTCAACAGAAGTATATCACAAATTTGCTTGCAAAGATGAACATGTTGACAGCAAATCCGGTCACTACACCCATGGCTACTAATAGCACTCTGCAATTGACTGCTGGTACAGCACTTGAAGATGGCAGTGAGTATCGTATGCTTGTTGGTAGTCTTCAATATCTCCAGCTCACTAGACCGGACGTTGCCTTCGCAGTGAATAAACTCTCTCAGTTTATTCACAAACCCACTGATATCCACTGGCAGGCTGCAAAGAGAGTGTTGTGTCATCTTTCGGGGATGCGAGATCAAGACATTTTTCTCCGCATCAACAATTCCTTACATCTTCATGCATTCTCTGACGCCGATTGGGCTGGCAATAAGGATGACTACACTTCTACATGAGCTTACATAGTGTATCTTGGGTCGCATCCCATTGTTTGGGCTTCGAAGAAGCGAAAGACAGTCGCTCGTTCCTCCACAGAAGCTGAGTATCGAGCAGTTGCAGATGCAGCATCCGAACTAATGTAGGTGAGTTATCTTATGAAGGAGTTGGGTCTCTCTTCCTCGATTTACAGGTCATTTATTGTGATAATGTTGGTGCCACATATCTAAGTGCTAATCCAGTATTCCACTCTCGTATGAAACATGTGGCATTAAACTATCATTTCATTCATCAACTTGTCCAATCCGGTGCTCTTCGTGTTTCACATATTTCTTCTCAAGATCAACTTGCAGACCCCCTTACAAAACCGTTATCTCGACCGTGGCTCCAACTCATGGCCTCTCTAACGGTAGCTCATCTTGAGGGGGCGTATAGGATACGATCTCCATTCTGTTAAGTATATATTGTAGAATATTCGTTGTAATCCCTAGTATATAACTTCTCTAACTTCCTCTTTTCGTTATATATATGGCTGTATGTATTTAGTTTAATGATAACATTTAAATCTCTTCAATCTCTATTTACACAAAGGATTGGTATGCGTACGACCCGGTTAGGGTTCACGGGTTGGTCACGTGTGGTGGAGAGTGGGAGATTGTTAGCTACGAGGATCGAACGGAGGTTCTAGACGGAGAAAAGGGTTTGGATATTGCGCAACGTTGTGGCGTTCTTGCTTGAGTAACCGACGAGAGAGCGACACATGGAGGGTGAGTCACCGGTTTCGCCGCATTTGAAGTTTCCGGTCATTTGGGTGGAGAGAGAGAGGAGGAAAGAGAAGGCTGAGGAGAAGAGGAAGGGTAAAACGAGAAGTTTTCATTTTTGTGTTTGTCGAAGAATTCTCTACTCATCTAGATTTTAGTTTGGGGAATTAAAAGGACGAGGAAGAGAGTTGACCGAGAGGAGACTTTTAGAGTTTGACTATTTGACTTTTGTGGAAGATAAATGAGAACACAAGAAGAAACATAAGAAGAATACTCTCGCTCTTTTTCATTGTGTTATGTTCCCTAATGAGATTGTTTGGCTTTTACTGCCACGGGTTTAATCGTCGAAGAGAAAGTTAGTACTTATAATTTTATTTTATTTCGACGAGTTATTAATTTTATTTATACTAGTAATAGACTCAGGGCCGGACTTGAAGTTGGTGCTTTAGAGCAAAATAATATCATATATTTAAGGGCATAAATTTCGAAAATTTTGTGTGGCATAGTGGTCTAGGGGCGCTTCAATAGCATTGAGGTGGCGAGTTCGATATATTGTTTTAGAGAATTTTTTAGAAAAATGTTTGTTATTGGGCTTAAATTTTTTTTTTGCTTGAGATCCCTACGGCCGGGCCTGAATTATAGACTAGTAGTACTATTATCACAATAGTAAGTCGGTTTTGATTAAAATATTATTTTGTATTGTCTATATATAGGCATTTAAGCCTGTCGGTTTTGATTAAAATATTATTTTGTATTGTCTATATATAGGCATTTAAGCCTTATAATTGACAAGAAGAAAACATAATAAAGATTACTCCTCTCATTCTCTCTTACTCTCGTTACCCACTAAAATCTCATCATCATATATATATATATAGGTCATAAATTTCACCTTTTATAATATTAATTTATAACACGTTATCAGCACGAACATCTATATATCCGTTCCAATCAATTTCATACTGTTCTATATCGAAAAGGTGAGGTTTAATTTATGTTACACAATTTAAATTTAATTTTATGTGTTATTTACGGAGTGGTAGGTTCGTCTCCTCCTTGATTTTATGGTAGGTTTTGCCTCCTAATTATCAGTGGAAAAGCCATATAATAGGCTATGTTTTTTCTGAGTTAATCGTTATTCATGGTAGGCGCTGCCTCCTTGATCAAATAAAAATTATGTCTCCACAATCATATGGCAGGCTCTGCCTCCTGGATTATGTGGAAGACTGTACCTATTGATTTACTATTTCTTTTATCGTTTCTTTTAATTATTATTGCTTAATATATGGAAGACTCTGCCTCTTGAAATTATTTTAATTTTTGCCGTTATTATATTTTTAAATATCTTGTCACGACTCTTTAAATTGAAAATTAAAATTAAAAAGACTAGTCACTAATTTGATGTTTAAAATTTTGTGATATAGTTATCATGTCAAACTTGGCAAAGTTTGAGATTGCTGCCCTTGATATTTCTGGGAAAAATTATATGACATTGGCAGCAAGTGCAAAGATGCATCTAAAAGCGAATGGACTTCTTAATGTCATCGCTAAAGTGGAAAAGACATCTGGTGATACCAGTACCAAATCGAAAACGATATCCGATGAGAAAAATGCAAAGGCCATAATATTTCTACGCCACCATATCCATGATGGTTTAAAGGATGAATATATCATGAAAGAAGACCCTGCAGATCTTTGGCAATCAATCAAAGATAGGTTTGATTACCAGAAATATGTGATCTTACTAAAGGCAAAACATGAGTGGTTGAATCTGCGGTTTGAGGATTACAAAAGTGTTAGTGAATATAATTCCGCTTTGTTCACCTCCTCTTTTGTTAAAAAAATATTAATTTTTAATTTTGATATTTTATGTATAAAATATTTAATAAAATATTAAATTCTATAAAAAATTATTCTCCGAATACTTTCCGATTTATAACCGATTTTTGAAAAAATCGCTAGGTCCGGACAGAGCGTCCGACTCACGCCTAGCACGATTCCGAAGAAAGATTAAGCCATATATCTCTTTTCATTAAATATAATTTAAACACTAAATTTTCAATTAAAAAAAAAAAAATTAGAAGCCACTTGTAATTTTAAAAATCTAATTGCTCTTCTTCGTTGCTTTCGCTTGCACAGCCGTATAATCTTTTATTCATCGTAAGAGAAGTTTCTCTGGTAAAAAGAAAAAAAAAAAACTTCTCTTACCATAAAGAAAAAACTTCTCCGACCGTATGGAAATGTGAAGCTCGAGTCCAGAGAATAGATCTAGGTAGCAGAAAGTTCCATTTCAAGTTTCAGGAGGAGGCTGATCTCCTTAAGGTACTAGACAAACGTCCGTATCACTTCGATGGATGGATGAGTTCTATTGAACGGTGGGTTCCCACTGTAAGAGATGATTTCCCCTCCACGATTTCTTTTTGGGTTAGGATTAAGGGACTACCCATTCATTGCTGCTACGAGGAGGGTGTGAAGGACATTGGGAAGAAGCTCGGTGAATTGGTGGCGTGGGAAGTTAAGCCACTACCAAGAGTCCAGGTGGTGGTGGAGTGTGACATACCCGTGGTTTTTTAGCGCGATCTTGAATTTGGGAACGGTGATATCATCACAGTGAGTTTTGTCTACGAAAAGCTTGACCGGCTCTGCAAAAGCCGCTTTCGTATGACCCATGACAAACAATACTGCCCCGAGAGACTGCCCTCTCGCAACCATAGAGGTTACAACCGTCGATATGGTGGTGATGAGGACATGAGACGCAAGAGAGGCCCCTATGCTACTGCTCAAACCTCTGTTCAGGGACGACAATCAGGCGACCCTGGGAAGGGACAGGAAGGCAGGAGAGAAAGCCCAAGGGTTCAGACAAAGAAACCAGTCCGTCGCAATCTCTTCTCCGATGAAGAGACCCTTCGAGCGACATCTTCTGGGAAGAAGGTGGACCGTGAATCGACCAAAGAATGGGTCAAGAAGTCATTCACTCCGACTGACAGCTCCGGTAATCGGGCAGATCTGAACACATAGAAGAAAGAGAATCGGTCTGGTGGCGTCGCAGATCTGGGCCAGATTGAAGGAAAGGGGATGACGCTGAGCTTGACGGACCCTAGGGAAATTGGCACATCCGCTGCGGTGAGCATGGAGAGTTTCTCGAAACCAGTCCCGCCAAAGCTTCATGGTTTCGCGATACGGTGGAGGAGGCACATATCTTCAATCAGGCTTATGCGTAAAAGAATCTATGGAACAGAGTTGGGATGAAGTCGGTGACTGTCAACGGCAGGTCAGAGCCAGTTGCCTCGCCGCCGAAAAACACCAAAGTCTCGGCAAGGGAAGAGGAAAGGACGATGGGCATGGCAGAGATAATATCTCCTCTCAAGGAAATGTTGCAAGGCCCAGGCCCGTTAAGCAAAGTAACAAGGACCTCCCATGTGGGCCAAGTGTCAAAGGCCCACAAAGATCAAAATGGGAAACAGCCCACTAAAGCTTTGGGTGTGTGGGAGGAAACTTGGACATATCCCATTTAAGGGATCACGTGTTCATAAGCAAACATATGTAGCGTTAAATGTTTCACTTAGGGACCAATTGGCTCTTTGTGACACCACGCATCCGTCCCCTTCGAAGACAGATCCTCCTTCGGAGGAAAACTCTAAGGAAATATAAGATCCGGTGGTTGGAAGAAAACCACCGGCGATCAGTTAAATGATTCTAAGCTGGAACTATCAAGGAGCCGGTGGTTTTTTGACAGTTTGTCGTCTGTGTGCAGTCCGTAAAAAGCTATTTCCGGGGATGATCTTTCTTATGGAGACTAAACGCGACCATGATTTTTTGCATGAGTTACAAGCTCACTTAGGCTACGATTTTTTTTTTACTGTTGACCCATGTGGTCTTAGTGGCGGATTATCCCTTTTGGCTTTGCCTGAATTTAAAGTTGAAGTTCTTTTTTTAAATAAAAATATTATCGATGTAATGGCCACCATTCATGGTAATAAAGTTTTCATCTCTTTTGTTTATAGAGAACTTGTTGTCTCACGACGTCATTTGGTTTGGGAACTGTTGACTCGTATCGGAACGACACGGAATGGACCTTGGTTAATGACCGGGGATTTCAATGAGATTACCGGGCACCATGAAAAAAAGGTGGCCGCACTCGGAGTGAAAGCTCTTTCTTAGTTTTTTGGCTTCTGCGGCAAAATTGTGGTATGATGGACTTCCTCTACATTGAAAATTGTCTTTCCTGGGTAGGACGCCGGGGGAGGAACGTTATATGATGTCGGTTAGACCGATAAATGGAGAACGAGGAATGGCATCAGAAATTTACCCATACGCGTGCTGAATATATGCGTTTCATGGGTTCAGATCATCGACTAATTCTTACTCATATAACGACAAGAAGAATTTATGGGACGAAGAAGTTTCGCTTCGATAAACGCTGGTTGTCTAAGACGAACTTCGAACAAATGATCAGGACTAGTTGGGCCAATGACAACACCAACAATCAGGTGGGCATAGGAGAATGGATTAAGATGTGTTATACGCATATATCCCAATGGTGAAAGCGAGATCTACAATGCTCATATGAGGTGATTGATAATTTCAAGGTCAACCTGGATCGGCTTCAAGGCGATGACTCTGCTTCGGCGGCGGAGGTAGCAGAGGTCCAGAAATGTTTACGCCTTGCCTTAGTTGATGAAGAGGCATTTTGGCATAATAAAAGTCGAGTAATGTGGCTTGCAGAAGGGGACCAAAACACCCAGTTCTTTCATGCATCAACGAAACAACGAAGAGCCCGTAATCGAATTATCGGGATTTTGAACTCATATGGCATTTGGACGGAGAAAGAATCTTAAATCGAGCAAGCGGCCATCAGATACTTTCAAGCGATGTTCTCCTCTTCAGTGGTAACTGATTTAGAAACATCAGTGTTGCACATTCTACAGACAGTGACTCAGGCCATGAATGATGCCCTCACATGGGCACTCTCGACATCAGAAATTAAGGCTGCTGTTTTTGCTATTCATCCGGAGAAGGCCCCAGGACCTGACGGTATGACGGCTCTTTTTTACCAGAAATTCTGGCACATTCTAGGAACTCGGGTAGTTACTATGGTCCAAGAGTTTATGGAGTCCGAGAATATTGAAGCCAGTATTAACGAGGTTAACATTTGCCTCATTCCAAAAAGTGAACGGCCCAGAGATATGAAGGAATTCAGACTTATCAGCCTTTGTAACGTCGGTTACAAGATCATCTCAAAAGTGTTATGCCAATGATTTAAACAGATACTTCCAAAGCTGGTATCGAAAACCCAATCGGATTTTGTTGCAGGGTGGGTGATCTCAAAAAATATCCTAGTAGCCCAGGAAGCCTTTCATGCTATGGTCACTAAGGATAAATGTAAGAAAAATTTCATGGCCATAAAAACAGACATGAGCAAGGCCTATGACATAGTGGAGTGGTGTTTTTTAGAAGCTCTTATGCGGAAAATGGGATTTGCAGAGAAATGGATATCGTGGATTATGCCATGTGTGAACTCGGTGTCGTACCACATCTTGATCAACGGAGACCCTAAGGGGTCTATCACACCAACCCGAGTTTTACGTCAAGGAGATCCCCTTTCTCCATATTTATTTATCTTATGTACCGAGGTACTTATTTCAAACCTCAAGGCAGCAGAGGCAGGTGGACAGATCACAGGACTCAAAGTAGCACAAGTTAGCCCACCAATCTCGCACCTGCTCTTTGCTGATGAAAGTCTTTTCTTTTGTAAAGCTAATATAGAGCAGAGTAATACAATACTCAACATACTTATCAAATATGGGAATGCCTCTGGCTAACGAATCAACTTTGACAAATCAGCAATCACCTTCGGAAAGGATATGGTCGCTGATACTACGATGACCATCAAATGGCGACTTGGAATTTCGAATGATGGGGGTGCCGGGAAACACTTGGGAATCCCAGAACAACTGCAAGGTTCTAAAGCCCAGATTTTTGCATATGTTCGAGGCCGTTTGAATAATAAAATCAACGGATGGTCGGCAAAATTCTTGTCCAGGGGCGGCAAAGAAGTTATGATCAAGTGGGTAGCCCAAGCAATCCCGACATATGTAATGTCTTGTTTTCTCCTCCCCAAAGGAATTTGCCAAAAATTAGCGGGAGCAATAGCAAAGTTCTGGTGGAGCTCAAAGCCTCATTCACGGGGAATGCATTGGATTTCATGGAAGAGATTATGCTTACCAAAGACGGAGGCCGGAATCAGTTTTAAATCCTTTGAAGATTTTAACCAGGCTCTCCTGGCAAAGCAAATGTGGCGACTGCATCAACACCCTAATTCGCTAGCTGCACGCGGACTTAAATGGCGGTATTTTCGTTCGGTGCATCCTTTTAACGCACCAAAACCTTATCGGCCTTCCTACGGTTGGCGTAGCATATGGTCCTCCAAGCAGCTTGTGCTGCAGGGTTCCCGGCGCACCATTGGTGATAGAACAAATACCCTAGTTTGGTCAGACAGATGGATACCGAATGTTGAGCCTCGATCGGCTCTCAGCAACACAAATATGCCTAATCCATTGCTCAAAGTCTCAGATCTCATTCATCGGACTACTAACTCATGGAACATCAAGGCCATTCAAGCCCACATTAGTCCATCGGATATTCCACTGATCCTAAGCCTTCGGATTTCCCAACGAATGCTGGAGGATGATACTGCTGGCACTATACCACGTCTGGTGCATATACGGTCAAATCAGGATATGAAGCCACAAAGGTGAATAAAGATGCTTAAACAAGGTTTATGCTCCAGTTACCGTAAGATAATCCCCTTAAGGTACATGTGTGGAAAAAAAATTCAGTGTCTGTCCGGGGAAGTGGGGGTAAATAAACGCTTGGCTTACATACATATTGGTTTTGATCATGCCTGTCCGAGATGCGGATTCCTAGAAAAGACCATTAACCATGCGAATTTCTTGTGTTCCCAAGCTCTGCAAACATGGGCCCTCTCGCATATTCCTTTTGAAATAACGGGATGCCCCTCAGCGAGTCTAAGGGGAAATATGGACTACCTTTTTTGGCGAATGTCAAGATGTACGGAACCGACTGAGGTCAATAACGCTTTCCCATGGATTATCTGGTACATTTGGAAGACAAGAAACGACAAAGTTTTCAATGCAATGGACCGATCCCCGATGGATATCCTTACCATGGCCAAGAAAGAATCCAATGAGTGGTTTTTGGCCCATGCCACAGAATAGTCGGCAGCGGTGGAGTTGATATGCGAGTTACCCTCCCTATTAAGAACACCGACGTTCACTTATTCTGTGGATGGGTCTTGGAAGACAGATGATCTTACTAGTGGAGTGGGATGGATGCTCCAGTTACAGGATGGAACAACCGACCTGGTAGGTCTCTAGGGTAACCGGAGGAGCCTCTCACCACTTCACACTGAGTTACATGGCCTGATATGGGCTATGCAATGCTTGATCCTGAAACGGCGCTACTGTTCCATTTTTGCAACAGATTCCAAACAGTTGATAAGTATGGTGACATCACCGCACGATGGGCCCTTTTTTCAACCGGAATTACGCGAATTAGCAGTACTCAAGGACTCATTCTTCGAATTCGACCTTATCTACCGGCAACAGAAGAATAATAAGAAAACAGATTTGCTTGCGAGGACTGCACGTACTAGGAATACAATCTTTTCTTTTATAGGCACTTCTGTTCCTTATTGGTTTCATAATACTGACAATGTATTTATTTAATCAATAATCAAGTGCGTTTGTGACAAAAAAAAAGAGAGAGAAGTTTCTCTGATTTTTTCGGATTCAACCTCAAAACATACATATTTCCATGGAATATACTCAGATTTAAACTACCTACACTCAGATTCAAGTCATTTGACAAGTGATTTGACAAATTTTTTTAACGCTTCCAGTTCATCTATTTGTGCGCTTCCAAACCCGAACCGTACCTTTCTCTTGCGCTTCCAAATCCTGTTTTTTGAGAATCGCAATTTCGTCACAATTCCGAGCGATTCCACTTTCGGAATCGGAGCTTCGGTCACGCTTCCGTGTAACGTAGCTTGTTAAATATTTTTTGGCTCCATCTCTTTATCTCACCAATTTGCACAATTCATGGAAATAGATTTCTAAACCCAAAAATAAACTATAGATGGCCCATCGACCAAAAAAAGAAAATGAACCTTTAAATCCAACCCAAGTAATATCACTATATGGCCCAACGAACCATTAATTATCGAAGATTCAAAACCTAAAAAAAAAACAAAATAGCTTCAGCATCGATTCGTTTACGTCTTTATGAAGTCGACGTTTGAGTTTTCACAGTCTCGTCATAGTAAATTAGCACTGGATCAACAGATTATCAATCAATTGGTGAGTTTTTTTTATCAACTCTATGTTTTCTTTTTTTTATATAGAATTTTGTCATTTGATGTAATAAGTGTGATTCTTTGATGATGCAAGACCATTCTATCGCGCAAGTTTTTTATAAACATGATGATGTGGTGAAAAATGAGTACCGTATTCGGTTAAATATTTCAATTGATGCTTTTAGATATTTGTTGTGACAAGGATTACCTTTCCGTGTGCATGATTAGTCAGAAGAGTCTGCTAATAAAGAAAATTTCTTACAACTCTTCAAATACACGGCATATCAGAACGAGAATGTAAGTAAGGTTGTTTTGGAGAATGCTCCAAAAAATAACCAAATGTCTTCTCCACCGATTTAGAAAAATATTGTACAATATTTTGCAGAAAAAGTTGTGAAATCTATTATTGAAGAAATTGATCATGGTATTTTTGGTCTATTAGCGGATAAATCTGCTGATGTTTCTTACAAGGAACAAATGGCTGTTGTTTTATGATTCGTCGATAAGACCGGAACAATCAAAGAAAGATTTATTGGTGTTGTTCACGTGAAAAAAACATCTTCTTTGTCACTCAAGCTTGCTATTGATGATTTGTTTGGTAAGTACAAGTTGAGTTTGAACAATGTGAGAGGTCAAGGTTATGATAGAGCAAATACTATGAATGTGAATTTAATGGCCTCCGGTCTTTGATTCTTAGGGAAAACAGGTCGGGTTATTATGACCATTGCTTTGCTCATCAACTTCAGTTGGTTGTAGTGGTAGTTGCGAAGAAACATTTTCAAATTGGTGATTTTTTTTATATGATTTCTACATTCAACAATGTGGTTTGATGTTTCTTGCAAACGAACAAACATGCTTCGAGAAAACTCCCGAAAAGATATTGAGAAGAGAATTAGGAACGGTGAAATTAGCATTGGAAAAGGGAAGAATCAAGAGAGTTCTCTTCCAAGGCCATCAAATACTCGTTGGGGGTTCTCATCATAAGACATTGTTGCGTTTGGTTGAGTTAGTTTCATCAATTATTGAGGTGCTTGAGTATTTTCAAAGTAATGGCATTAAGGACTCAAAGAAACGCCAAGCGTGTAGTCTTATTAAGTACTTCCATACATTTGATTGTATGTTCTATATGCAGTTCATGTTGCTTATTTTGGGACTAACTGAGAATTTATTCATGGTTTTGCAAAGAAAATTTCAAGACATTCTTAATGCTGTTTCATTGATCCAATCTACTAAGCGAGAACTGCAGAAACTTAGAGATGATGGATGGCATACGCTTATGGTTAAAGTTTCTTCTTTTTGTACGAAACATGATATTGAAATGATCATGATGGAAGACGAGTTTGTTGATACAAGGAGGCCAAGTAAGAAAACCAACATAACCAATTTATATCATTATAAGATCAGTTGTTTTAATGTTGTTCTAGATATGCAGCTTCAAGAGTTCAATGACCGTTTTACCGAGGTAAACACTCAACCCTTATTTGTATGGCTTCCTTAAGTCCTGCAAAATTTATTCAAGCAGTTTGACAAAAATAAGTTGGTAAAATTGGTTGAGTTCTATCCAGATGATTTTAGTTTTTTTTTTAGCGTTCTTCTCTTGAGGAGCAACTTGACATCTACATTGACAATGTAAGAGATGATGGACGATCTATTAATTTGGAGAGTCTTGGAGATCTTTCTCGTCTGATGGTGGAAACACAAAAATATCTTGCACATCCTCTTGTTTACAGGCTTTTGAAGTTAGCATTGACTTTACCGATTGCTACGACAATTGTCGAAAGATGTTTCTCTGCAATGAAGTTTGTGAAGACAGCCTCGCACAATCGAATCGGAGATCAATTTTTAAGTGATTGCCTTGTTTGTTTCATTGAAAAGGAGTTGTTTGAATCGGTTACAAACGAAACCGTGATGAAAAAGTTTCAAACCATAGCTGAGCGTAGAGTATGTTTGTAATGTGTTTTTTTTATAACATTTGTAAGATACTATTTATTTAGGAGACTCCTTTTTTAAATATATATTTATTTAATTTTATATTTATCTTAGTACTTTTGCCTCCAACAAAAAAAAATTCTGCTTCCGCCACTGTTCATAAGGGTCATACAATAATCAAATTTTGAAAAGGGAAGTTTACTCAAACAACCTTACAAAGTTTATTTTTTTACCAAAATGATGCCCATCTTTCATAATTACCCAAACAACCTCCTCTACCTATTTTACCCTTATTTTATTTGAAGACAAAAAATGTATTTACGAAACTGCCATTAATTAAGTCTACCGTCCTCGTGATGGTAGATTTATTTAATGGTCGGTAGATTTATAAAGGGTTTGGTAGACTAATTCAAGTCGGTAGACTTAGTCCATGAATAGTAGACTTAATATTTAAATGGTAGACTTATTTTTATTTGGTGGTAGAAATATTTGTGAGTGGTAGACTTATATTATGAGTGGTAGAGTTAACACCAACGGTGGTAGATTTATTTTCGAGTGGTAGACTTAGTAGTTGAATGGTAGATTTATCTCGTAGATTTATTATTGAGTGATAGATTTATTTTGTTTGACGGTAGACTAAATATTTGTGGTAAACTTAAATTCATGGGAGGTAGACTTACACGTGTTTTGGATCGTACACTTAAATATAGTGGTGGTAGATTTATAATATGTCGTATAGTTATTATTGACGCGGTAGAGTTATTCAATCTTTCGAGTTTACTAAAACAACCTTCAGTTGGTAGATTTATTAGTTACTGCAGTAGATTTAATATGGTAAATTTGTATGCTTACATACAATGATGGTAGACTTGTATGCTTATGGTAGACTTGTATGTTTACATACAATGATGGTAGACTTGTATGTTAACTTGTATTTAAATACAATGACTTTCTAATGCAAATGCCTTTCGATATACAAGTCTACCATCATTTAGAAAACAAGTCTACCATGATTTCAAACGCAAATGCATATCACAAACGCCAGTCGCAAACGCTGATTACAAACGCCAGTCGCACATGCCAATCGCAGACGCTAATTACAAATGTCAGTCACAAACGCTAATCGTCAATCGCAAACGCCATGTACATATAGCGTTTGCTTTTTTTTTTTTTTAAATTAAGTTTTTATTAAATTTTTATTTTTATTATTATTTTAATATATATATTATTTTAAATATTAATAACATTTTCGTTATTAAAAATAAAAAGAAAATTTAAAAGTTTTTTACCAATTTTGTAAAGTTGTTTTAGTAAGCCTATTTTTTTCCAAAATTATTTTAATAATTACGAAACTTTTCAAAATTATTTAAGTAATTATCTTTTTGAAAATGCACGAGTGTTTCCAAATTAGAATACGGACAAGAACCTTCTTCATCGATTTTTGACATGTGAATGCACACGGAGACTTTAAACTTCTTATTTTTTTTGTTATGTTTCCCACTCCGTAGACATCAACAGAGTTATTTATTTGTAGAAAACGTGTGAATTTCAAAGAAAACAATTTGTTTTTCATATTTAAGACAGCTTTCTCAAGGATATCACACAGACAAGATCCATATTCGTCGTTTTTAAACGTGTGAAACCACACGGAGACTTTAAAAGTTTCTTCTTTTTATATTTTCTCGAATCACATCAAGTGTTTCCCACCATAAAGACATGAAACAGAGTTATTATTGCAGAGAACGTGTCAAATTCAGCAATACACCATTAATCAGTGATCTTTTTATAATAAAGAATCTGAGACAGCGTCAATTAGGTGTATTGAAGTTATTAACCTAATTTGTTTTACCATCAAGTTTAAACTGTCAAATTTTGGGAGTTAAAGAATCAAACGAGTGAACTTGTTCTTTGATGATGAAAGACTCAAAGATTAAATAAATAAGATGTTTAGGACTGAGGCTGGAATATGTTTCTATTATCTTTTCTGTACAAAATTTTTAGGCTTTAATTGCCTAAGGAGTTAAGAATTGAGACTCTGTATTTAATCAAAGACTTGGAGAGAGATTCAAGTCCATCTTCAAGATCTTGAATACATGACTCTAGGATCTGAACATCCTCCATCTTCAAGGTCTTCTCGGATTGAAATTCGGAATCAATCCTTGTGAATTCGTTTGCTTGAGCTTCACATGTTACTTTTTTCTTGTTCACTAGCTTTGAGACAAGCGACCATTTTCCACAAGTCTTTGATCCAGACATGTAGCTGAAGAGAGAATCAAATAGAGCAACTGTGATGGCTTCTGCTTCTCTAAAGACGGCCAAAGATTCTCCCTCTTGTGCAACCTTCAAAGGCTTTTGTACTTTTTGGAATGTCTTCTTGAGGGACTTTCTTGAAGCCAAGTATTTCTTGACCTCTCCTGATAGATCTCCACGCTTTCTTCGTAGAATCGATTGGATCTCCATGACACCATCTTTCATTTGTGACAAAGCATCCTTGGAAATGTTGCAAAAATCCAAGATCCTGAGAGATCCATCAAGAAGCTGCTCGACGGCTTTCTTGTTCTTCTCTTGAGCTAGAGTCTGTTGTGTTACGGGTAGGCGAATAAGCTTCTCAAGAGACTCGTGAAGCTCATGAAGGTTGTCAAGTCTTTGACAGATAGAAGAGCTTGAAGATGTTGAGGCTTCCTCAGAAGATCTCAATCGGGCCAACTGCTCATCGACATGAGCGGCTTGTGGGTGAATTCTAGAGGGAAAACTATTAGAGCGAACATGGAAAGAGACTGCCATTTTTAGATGCTGTTCTTTGTTATTGATCAAAGATAAGATGTTGAGAGAGATAAAGATGTTTGTTCTGCCTTCTTCATTGCCTCATGCTGTTTATACTTATATACACCATCAGGAAAGAAAGAGAGACATGAGGAATCTCATGGTGATTAAAATATTAAAACCATTAATACAATGTTCCCTTTTCAAGGTGGCATAAGGCATCTTCTTCTAACTATACACAAAATAATGGTAAAGATCTGAGATCTCCACCATATATGCTCAGTGTCACCCTCCAACTATATATCTCCATTTACTTAATGCATTGAAGTTTGTTTCATTGCTTTGAGATATATTGAAAGCTGGCTTGTCTGCTATTGAAGGCAATGCCATTCGTGTATGCCTATCTTTGAGGAATTATATAATATTTTTCTCTGTGAAGTTTCAGAGTAGAATGTGCCAGAGGACAACGCAAAGACAATGCTGATAAAAGAGTCAGGCCTTAATGACGTTGAAGGTGCTGGATAACGTTATGTTATATTATCTTATAAAATGTGTAACCGCACGAGCACTCTCAATAGCTTGTGTCAATTCCAGCTTGGCTTTGTCTCCTGCATCTGAAATACTTGTGAATATTTATAAGTCTCTCCGTGTGGTATAACCCTGTTTCCAGTATTGCACACGTTTGCATTATGAATTTATGATTACACTAATCAAAACAAAGCATATTAATTTGGACAACTGTGTGATAATGGTGGTTTTGATGAAGTAGCGGCAAGATCCGTATCCGTAGATTATGGCATGTGAACAGAACCACAATGGATTACTCAACACTTTTGGGGTTATATTATAATTCAGGCAACCATGTAGAGGTTCAGAGATGCCACATCATATGTTGTCTATTTTCCAATGCCATTAAGAAAAATGTTTCACCGTCCAAGATTAAAGAGTGAAATTTGAGGGTAAAAAACTGTATCAAGTTTCTGCAAATCTGGAAACTGTTTGCTTCTTTAATGACCATTCGTAAAACAAGAAGAGATATCACAAGAACAGAGTTATATGAGAACAATCTTGTATTCATTCTTTATGTGTTCCTTTTTACAAGTTATTCTATTTACTTTTTCTACAAAATTTGTAGCCTTTAATGGCCTGAGGTCCGTCGCCCAACTCGATCCCCGGACCGGTCAAACATGACTGCTATGACCTTCCCCATAATAACAACAGTCCTACACATGCATTCTACTTCACACAACTTATTATCACAAACATCAATTAACATACTTCACACAACCTAACATGCCATTGTACTACTTCCAATCAACCAGTCAGACCAATAAAAGAATACACGAACTGATCTCAAGCACAGGTACCCATTCCGTTAAATACATAGTTCAGAGATATCTCTAAGCAACGACCGGATAGCTTCTAAGGTATATGCAGTGAAGTGACCAATCTATACCTAAAGTTGCACACAAAATTCTTAGTGGCAAAGCCTTCTTCTGTTTCTCATTAACTCTGGTTCTACAAACAATGTAAAATATGAGTGCAATGCATCGGCCCTGTGCTAACTACCACTCTGCTTAGCACTTGAGGTAGATGTTGTCATGAAGGATTCACCACACCCACATTGCCCTTGCGAGTTAGGATTGATGAACACAAACTCTGATCTGCATTTTAAACAAACATTAATAGGGTTTCAAATAAACAGATTTTGAGTTTGTAATGTGACAGAGGTCCAAACCTGAGTTTATCATCTACGAAATCCATCTTGGTTCCAATCACATGCATTGAGGCTTTTGGTTCAACAAGTATCCTCACACCTTTCTCCTCAACCAGCTCCTCAAATTTCCCATTCTCATCTGAAACAATGGTCGCAGAGAATAAGCATAAAAATTGAAGGGATACTACGTATTCAACTAGTGACCCTAAATTTGTCTGAGAAGGAGACAAGAAAAACCCAGTGAGGGCAATAAATATAGGGTTTGACTGGTTGTATAATAGGTAGAATTGAGAAGAAAAAAACGTGATTGAGAAGAGAAGAGGAAAAGTTACTGTTGGAAGAAAAATATAGAGGGAAAAATTCCTCTCTTTTCAGCTTGTTTTCATTTTTTAATAATAAATGTGACAGAAAAAAAAATCCTCTCTTTTTTTTTTTTTTATTTTACTCGAGTTATTATTTTATAACGGAAACAAAAGTTTTGCAATGAGAGTTCTTTCACGTAAGATGTGTAGCACATATTTTGAACCTCGTTGTGCAAGATGGGCTAAAAGTGATTGATGGTGCTTTGGAGAAAATCAGGAACAATGTAAAGTTTGTGAAGATTAGTAAGTCTAGAGAACAATCATTTCAAACCTGTGTGGAAACCGTGGGAATTGAAGCTAAGGCTGGACTAGTTTTAGATGTAACAACCCGATGGAATTCTACACATCATGTATAAAGAAGCATTTCGCCATCTTGCAGAGGTAGAGACATGTTATCAAGATTATCCATCCGATTTAGAGTGGACAAGAGCAGAGTTGATTTGTGAGTTCTTGATCCCATTTGCAAATGACAAATTTGATCTCTGGATCATCTTATCCAACTGCTAATTTGTATTTCATGCAAGTTTGGAAGATTGAAAGTTGGTTGAGAACTCATGAAGAATCTGATGATGAAGTTATTTGTGAGATGGTGGAAAGCATGAAGGTGAAGTTTGACAAATATTGGGAGGAGTATAGTGACATACTTGCAATTGCTGCGGTTTTTGATCCTAGGTTGAAGTTTACTGTTATAGAGTATTGCTTCACTACCTTAGATGCATCCACTAGTAAATCGAGGTTAGATCATGTGCGTAAGAAGATGAAGAAACTTTTTGAGGTTTATAAGAAGAACCCAAAGAAATCCGCAGTTGGAACTTCAGGAACAAACACATTGGAGCAGACCATTCTTCCTGGATACGATGTAAGTTTCTGTCCTGTTTTCTCTTATGTTTTTTTTGGTATTGAAATTTGAATCTTGCATGAGAACTTTTATATATTTTTCAGGGTTTTTATGTTTTCTTTTCCCAAACGGCTGGTGATAGTGGAAAATCAGCCTTAGATAAGTATTTGGATGAGCTGGTTTTAGATATGATTGCATTTAGGAGCTTGGATGTTTTGGCATATTGGAGAGATAATGCAAATCATTTTAAAGAATTGTCTACTATGGCTTGTGATGTCCTTAGCATCTCTATTACAACCGTGGCTTCAGAATTTTCTTTTAGCATAGGAAGCCGTGTGTTAAACAAATATAGGAGTTCCCTTCTTCCTTCAAATGTGCAAGCCTTAATTTGCGCAAGGAATTGGTTACGAGGCTTTGAAGAGATTGGTAAGTTTTTTTGCTCTTTTTTAATCTTTGAATCAGCCTTGCTCGTGTTTTGAAATTATGAGTCTTGGAACTACTTTGCAAACTTCTTCTTTTCCTTAGAGTATTTTGACTAAACCGCTTCCATATGAGAACATGATTACTCGCTGTCCAATATTGACCTTTCTAATTTGTTTCTTTTTAGCTGCAACATAGGTGATCAATTTGAGTTCATTGAGGAAGACAAGGAAGGAGAATAAGAAGTTTAAGACATTTGTGTCTTTGTATTTGGATTTGTTTAAGACTTTTGTGTTCAAATGTGTTTTGGATTTGGTACTTTTGTGTTCAAATGTGTTTTTGGATTTGGTATTAGATATTTGTATTCAAGTTTGTGTTTAAACATTTTTATTCAATTTGTTCTATTCTGACCAATGGACAGTCCATTTGGACATGAGCGGTAATGGACATGGGCGTTAATGGATATGGTCACTATTTGTCCGCAATCAAAATGGTCAATATTGGACGGGTCTAATTTGGACAGCCCATTTTGACAGCTCTAAACAAAACATTACACATGAAACAAAGTTCTGAAACTGAGAGAAATAAAAACAGAGCAAACATTTGTGACAAACATAGAAAAGCTTCAACAAACATGCCTCACCCATTAGGGGAAGTCGATGTCTTACACACACATCTAACGTGAACCACTTCGCTCTTCTTGTAATATCAATTCTCTAAGCCAATCTGGTCCGCCATTTGCAACGTAGGATTAATTGGTGTAAATGTGGCAGAAACAAAAAAATCCTCTCTTTACTTTTCCTTTTCCTTTTCAAATCAAATGTCATTGTTTTATTGAAACTTCATCAGTAGAGGAAGTGTTTACAAACAATAATGTGATCTGACTAAAGAGTCGGCTAAAACGTTTGATAGAACCGTCTTCGAAATAAAGAACGTGGCAAAAGATTGGGAGTCTGAGAAGATGTTAATGGATATGATATTCGTGATTGAAGAAGCAAAGTATAATTATGTTACCATCTTGAAAGACATCGCCATTGTTGCTAAGATTCTTCTTTTGTCTCTTTCTTTTGAGAGCATAGAGTGGAGAGCTTTATGTTCTGTTCAAATGGTATGACTTTGCTTGATTTCGACAAAGAAGACCCTTTTGAAACTACTATGCTTTGTTGTTAATGTTTTGTTAATCACTCTTTTGTGTGTGAAATAATACGACCTATTGAAGAAAGAATTTGTTATGTGGAGAAATGTGTCAAGGTGATTACAGCAGAATCCTCATCTGGTTTCTCATAGTCTTGTTACTGAATCCAGTGACAAAAGATGAAGTAAAGTTTCTCTTGTCTACTTTTAATTTTCTCCATGTTCTTGTTTAGTCTATCAAGTCCGAACCCATTGCTGATCCATATGGTCCTTGAATCATCGAAATCGGGCATTCTCAACTCAAGGTTCGTCTCTTATCCATCGACTGATTTGACTAACCTCTTGATACATTTTAAGTTTTTTAGGTCATCCAACCAAATATGTTTCTTGGACCATTCTTTTAACTTGTGAAATACGTATTGCAACATGCTTGTGTAGAGAAAATATAAGTTGGAGTACTCTGAGGAAACAAAAACACTTGGTGATCATGATAAACTCGGAACAAGAACTAGTAATAATGTGAAAATTCAACTTTGTTTGTAATTTTAATACGCTTGTTTATTTATGAAAATCATCACCGAGTCAATAGATCTCACCGAGAATTTAAAGCCCAGAAAGTAAAGATCACAGAGAAAATTCACAGGAGGAAGAAGAAACAAACAGAAACTTCCAGTTAGCTTCTAGGATTCTGGGTTTGAATTCTAAGCTCGAGAAAAGTCTTCTTATCCCCTTCAGAGAAATCAAGGTTCCGATTTCATCAATTTTTCACAAATTAGTTAACGAGTCATTATCATCGCCGCTAAAATTCCTAAGCACGACGTATCCGTTAACCGTCACGTGAAATTCGGCATCACTGAAATCGAATTTCGAGGAATTAAATCGATGGAAATGGAGACGTACCATCTGAATCCCTTTCTCGACAACGTTGAAGTCGTATTTCGCCTGTCGCGTGAAAATCCATGCGGTCCGATAGATCTGATGAGGAAAGTTCGTAGCTTGATCTTCTGATTGCAGAGTGATCGATTCTTCCGATGAGAACAGATTTCTAGTCGACGACGAAACATCGCCGATGAAGCGACGGTTGTCTACGGTGGAGCAAGAAATGAGAACAGATTTCTATGAAGGAAGAAGAAAGATTTTTGTTTATTCTTATCTTTTATTTATTTAATTAAAATAGAAAAATTATGTCCGTTTTTGAGGCGTAAATGAAAAATGGTTGTTGTTTCTAATTCAAATAAAATGTTATGTTTTATATTCGGTGTGTTTTGTTAACGTCGTTAATTTTTGCCAAGTGAGGGTTATATTGCGGGTTAGTGAGGGTTAAATTGCGGGTTGACTCGCACTTCACAGATTGACCTGCATTTAATTAATCTGGAGGGTAAAATCGCAAACCCTAACCAGTTGGAGAGTTTTTTGTAGAAACCTTAGAATGAATGATGTAGATTGGCTGTAATTTCAATCAATAAGGCATAAAAGTCCTAGGCTTTTTATTCCGTAGGCAGCAGAGAAGATTTCATTTTGTGCATCTTTTAGCTTTATTAGTTGTTCGATGTTACTGTGAGATATATAACGACACCCGTTTTAACTGATGGAATCAAACTGAGGCGGCTAAGCGGCGTTTTCAAAACAATGGCTAATTTTTGTTTATGATTAAAAGGAGGTTGAATTTATCTGTGAAACTGAGAATAATCGGATTCCTTCCCCATATTTCTTCCTTCTCTTGAGTAATTTCTTATGATCGTAGTTTTAGAGAGAGAGAGCAAGAGCAAGTGCAAGAGCAAGAAGCCAAGTAGAGAGGAGAGAAACAGTTCCTTGTGAAGCAAGCATTTCGTGGTCTCATGATCTTTCTTAGGGTTTCTCGTAGTTAGTTACATCCATTATTGAATTGCTTCGGTTTCTTTGCAGTTCCTTTCCCGGATAACTGAAAACGAAGATCCTACTCTCAGCTTTAATTTCTCTCTTCCAATCGCGATTCTCAGTTTCTTTCCCTTATCTGTGCTTTAAGGCTTTTCGGAATGTCTATCGCTCTTTTGTTTTGTTGGAATCTTCGATTCATTTGTTTGCATTTGCAATTCTCTTTCCCTAATTCGTGTTCTTAGAATTATCCTAATTTGGGTTTTAGGGATCCGAACTTCTTGTATCGCTTTGGTTCCCATTTTAGAGAAATAAGATGGGTTTTGGAAGGCTGAAATTAATCTGTCAAGCTCTAATTTTGGGAACTTTCTGTTTTGGAGTTCGGAGTTAGTCGTTTAAGTTTATTTTAGGTTTGATTGTCAAAGATTTCAATTTGTCTGTTAATATTCCATGGATTACAACTCTCTTTGGTGCAAATGGTCCTAAGAGAAAACCATTTCTTGTTCAAAGGCGTAGCACAAAATCCGGAGATGGAGAAAAAAACTTTGAAAAAATAGTCTTGCATCATTCTTTGAAGAATAGAATTGAGCATCTTGCTACAAACACGAAATCTCATCAAGTGTCATTCCGCAACATGATCTTTTATGGACATTCTTCTTTCTTATGGTCAAGTGCCATTATGCATCCTTGTTGGCATTTGTGATTCTTAGTTTCTTTCCTCCATTCAATTCTCAATTCATATTCTTGGAATTGGCCTAATTCGGTTTTAGGGATTCAAATTTTTTTTTTTTATCACTTTGGTTCCCACTAAGATGATTTTGGAGGCTGAAATTACTCTGTCAAGCTCTGATTTTGGGGACTTTCGGTTTTGGATTTAGAGGTTAGTCGTTTTAGTTTATTTTAGGTTTGATTGTCATAGGTTTCAATTTGTCTCTTAGTATTCAATGGTTGGTGCAAATGGTCCTAAAAACATCTCTTGTTTATGAATCTTCAAGGCGTAGCACATACTCTGCACATGGAGAAAATCCCTTTGAAAATATACACTACAAGAAAACAGAGTAAATTCCGACGGAAATTTCGACGGACTCGAATCCATAGGTATTTTTCGATGGACTACCGACAGATTTTCGAGGAAATAGAAGTGGTCGATATCCCATCGGAATCCATCGGAAAATACCGATGGACTCGAGTCCGTCGGAATACCGTCTGAATTTACCGACGGAATTCTGACAGACAGTTTTTTCCTACGGAATTCCGACGGATTTTTTTCCTACGGAATTCCGACGGACAGTTTTTTCCTACGGAATTCCGACGGACAGTGTTTTCCTACGGAATTCCGACGGACGGTTTTTTTCTACGGAATTCCGACGGATTTTCGATAGTTTGAGGTTTCAAAATTGCTAAAATGCTAGATTATATACAATCTAGTAAAGTACTTATCAACAAATGCATGCACTCTATATATATATATATATATATATATATATATATATATATATATCTACCTTCTTGGTAATGATACTTGTAATTCTTACCGGATATATGCAAATATTAAAATATCCGTTAAAGTTACATAGTTAGTCACGAGTAAATTCATATATTAATGATCAATCTTGTTACATGTATGAAAATGAGTCAAACATTAGCAATGTAATAATAATAATGTGTCAGCAACATAAGCATTCCATCGGTGATTCGTTAGTTGCAAAAAATGTGTCCCGAAACTTGTATCCTAAACCCTAAACAACAATCCGTCGGAATTCCGTCGGTATTTTCCAACGGAATTCCGACGGATACAAGATAAGACTGGTTCAATATCCGTCGGAATTCCGACGGGTTTTAATTTTTCGCGGCATAATTTTCATTTCTGCGGGAGTTTGACCGCGAAAAATTTGGATTCCGACGGTTGAGGTCCGTCGGAATTTTTTTTATATACAAACACGTTCATCTCTTCTTCTCTATTTGCAAAAAACAAATTTTCTCTCTAAAATTTTCTAAAATCCTCTCTACCTTCTCTCTAAAAACCCGAAAACTCATATCAATCTTTCAATCTCTAGTCTAATTATGTAAGTTTTCTTTGGTTTAATTGTGTTTTAATTGTTGATTAGATAAGAAATGTAGTTTAGGTGTAGATTTATGTTAGGATGTTGGAATTGATTGTTGAAAATGGTTTAGATTTATTAAAAATTTGGTAGATGTTAGTTTAAACTCGTTTTTATACATAATTACATGTAGAAAATTGTTTAGATTTGTTAGAAATTTGTAGATTATATATGTACTAGTATAAAAAGGTTTTTCAAAAACATTTTATATATGGTTTATTTTTGGGATCCGGATTGGATATGACGATTCATCTCAAAACCTAGGAGTCAACACATCCAGGATCAAAATTATACTAGATGTCTAGTCTGGTCTCATGAGCACTTGCTTGCTTCTCTTGTGAATCTTTTTAAGTAAATCATACCATATCACAAACAACTATATTCAGAAAAATTCTATAATTGGAAAAAGGTATTCCCTCCATTCACAAATAGTGACATTCTGCAATTTTTCACACGTTAAAAAACCTATTAATTTTTTTATTATACCCCTTATTAATGCACTAAACAAATTTATCTCTCTAATTAATACATAAAAATAAAAAGATAAAAACTGTTATTTTGTCATAAATTATGCACTGAAAAATATACAACGATACTTGAAACATAAATAAACGGTTAAAACGACATTCTTTATGAGACGGATGAATTAGATGAGAACATTTTGTCAACATCAATCTCAACCCACCACCAAGAACATTTTGTCAACATCAATCTCAACCCACCACCAAGAACCTTGAAAAGTCGACAACACAAAAATTCCAAATTATGTTTCGTCTTCACCCTTTGCAATCTATCAAGAATGAGATTAATTACCATGACTATGTGGGCAGCAATACGACACCGTTTTCAAGAAAAAAGGGAATACATTTTTGCTTCTAGGGTTAATGTTCCCGGGTCAATGGTGGGATCATCCCTTCCAAGGTCCTACACAAAAGTCGGTGAAAGGCCAAGAGACGATCCGTTGCTGATCCTGACAAGGGTAACATCGATTGATTCGACATAAGTATGTCTTTGGTTGATTTTACCCTAGTTTCTTCCTTGAAACTCAATGGATTTTTGAGGGAAATTATCATCCACGGAAGTCCATGGTTCAAAGTTTTGGTCTTTTTTTGAATGGTGCAGTCAAATCTGCCTTGTTGCTATTTCAATATTGTTACATGAAATTCTCTTATGTTACAAACTTACAAAGATACGTAAAGTTGGTACTCTGAAGCTAAGCCAAATATCTTGCAAGCTCTGTTTTTTTCCCATTTGTTCTTTACTTATCCTAAAAATTTAATAGGTTAACTATTGGTGTAAGATTCTGGAGCCATGGGCTTATACTCAAGAACTGGTCTGGTCCCCATTCGAGTCCCGGTTTAGGTAATTGCAGCTCTGGTAATGGTAAGGCTCCACACAGAAGCTTCAGTGATGAAGAAGGTTCCTTTCTCTCTGTTTCTCTTTGTTTCTCGTCGTTCTTCGCATTCTCGGTATGCATTTGAAGCATTAGGATGCTGTTATCTTCTTCCATGGGTACCACTTGAGGAAAGGGGAAGGAAGTCATCAAGTTTTCCTCTTTTCCAACGAAAGAAATCGTCTCGGAAGACGAGAGAGGAGAGTTTGGGCATGTTTGATTCATCTTAGCCTCCAACTTTGCTCTTTGCTCCAATACTTTCAGTGAAGTGGCTTTTCTATATATCTTACACAGCACAACGTCCTGCGATCAAATGGTAGGAACACAACATGAGAAACAGAGTTGTTTCCTGATCACACAACTTGATTCATACAGAGCTTTTTTTTTTAAGGTACCTTTGGTAAGGTGCAATTTTCAGGCATCCGGAACTCGTTCATGACCCAATCAGTCCTGCTTCCTCCCGGCGCTCTTCCTCTGTAGAACACAAGGGTCTTCTTGATCCCAATCAGACGTTTTGGTTCAGACAAGCTTATGATTTTACGATCAGATCCAGTTGCTTTCCAATATCCTTTCTCAGTTGTCCTGCTCGGCCTCCCTCCGTTCCCATGCTTCATTTCCCTTGGCACAAAGAAGTACCACTCTCTCTCACCGATTCTCGATAAACCTGTGATCAAAATTTAGACTTCAACACAGCCTAGATGGGAAAAAAGCTTTTGAGGAAATGGAGAAGGCAGCTAGTACTTACGAGGTAAGTTCCATGGCTCATGAAGATAGATGTTGAGGAAACCAATGACCTCGACTTTCGATATCTTCCCGCGAACCATGTTCTTGAGGTAGAAATCAAGAAGCTCCTCCTCGGTCGGGTGGAATCTGAAACCGGGGAGATCAATCTCTTTTGACATTTGTCTCACTATCAGTTTGGTTATATTAAAAGCTGTGCAAGTGAAAAGTTTGTTGGATTGGTGATATCACTTAGGTGATGCAATGCACATTTATATATAACACTTAGGAGTCTAGGACCCAATGTGTTGAGAGAGAGAGAGAGAGAGAGAGAGAGAGAGAGAGAGAGAGAGACCAAGTCAAGAATAAGAATATGTGGAGGCATGATTTAACAATTGAATATTGAAAGTCTTTTGTGAAATTTTTTCTAATGTGTTTTTTTTTTTTCTTTCATACTTTTAGAGGTTTGTGATCTTTACTTAGAAAGCGGAAGGGTCTTGTCAAAGTGGGTGTGGTGGAACCCACACGCTTTTATCTTCAGAAGGTTAGAAAGAGTCATGAGGATTGGAGGGTGCCTTGTTTTCTGTTGTTTTAAAAAAAAAAAAAAATTTAATTTATTATTCTTTGATCAAAATATTTTAGTTATTGTGAAAAAGAAAAAAGAATCAAACATTTTTAATCGTGGGACTTCCACCATTTTGTTTAATCACACTTTGACTTGAGAAGTCTCCTCCAAAGACTGGAAGTCTTTTGCCTCTGTGGCCTGTGGGGCAGAAGCGTTGAACTCTATTTTTCTCTTTCTCTTTTTTCAAATAGTTTTCTTATTAATTATGTTCACATAAAATAGACTATAATCATCTAAAAATAACATGTTACGAAGTTCGTTCATGATAATTTATTCACAATAACATATTCATTAGATAAATATTCACGATTAGTTTAGTCATTGTTTTTATATCGTATCCATAATAGTTTGTTCACATAAAACATGTGTATGCGAAAATCTTAGCAAACTAGTTGAGATTTCAATTTTTTTTCATTTGAATAGAGTTTCCATCTTTTTTGCATTTGCATGAATCATGTTCTTTCATGAGTTTTGCAACACGCCTTCCAGTAATCCTCCCCAATTATTATCCATATTCGAGATCCAAATTTGAGTAATACTTTTCAATTCTCAGATTCAATTATGGCCATACTTTGTTTTTGGATTCAATTTCATCATCACCATCTTTCAGATCCAAGGAGAAAAAACTGGTTAAACCTAAAGAGAATAATAATAAAAAAGTGATTATATGAGAAAAAAAATGATTAAATCGAAAGAGAAAAGAAGAAAAAGAAAGAAAAAGAAGGAAGAAGAAAAAATGTTTCGACCCAAAAAAAGAGAAGAGGTTAAGTTCGTGTAAGTTTAGTTGGAGGGTAATAAAGACATCTATAAGAAAGTGTGTGAATCTTAAAAAGTGTTTTTAAATGTAATAAATTAGGAAAAAAGTATAGTATATCAGTGTAATGAACCCTAAAATGCATTAAAATTGAAAAAGAAGTAATGGGGAGATATATTTATATAAAATGTAATAACATTGTTTCTCTTTTTTTCACCAAATACTTTGTTTCTCATGCATGATATCTGCTTGGAATAAAAATATCATCCATCCTTTAAACGAATTAATCATATTTATTATATGGAATATAATTAAGACAAATTTCCTAACGTTATGTGTATATGAGATGGCATGGCTGGTTAATTTTGTGGATGTTCAAACGTGATTCTACAAAGGTCAAGTCTAGCCACTTCCACCCAATATCTATTACACTTGACTGCCTGATAACACAGTCTGGAAATGAAAAATACTAGCAAGTGAACGATCAAACAATTTCTAGAAACCGGCCGTCACAAGCAAAGGAAAACTATTGTCTAGTTCTTAATAAGAGTTTGGGTCAAGTAATAACAACAAAAATGTTCAGTTTATATTCCAATTCGGCTAAGTAACTCGACTATTGGGTAGCAAACTCAACTCAATTTCTCGTCATGTCAAAATTCGGTTTTTATCATCAACTCCAAATTATAAAATTGCATTCATGAAACAATAATGGTCAAAATGACTTGTAAGAAAACAAAAGAAAAGTACTCCTTTCAAATTTCTCTCCGACGTTCAAGGAGAGCACAAGTCTACGATTTCTTGAATTTTTCTCTTATTTTCAATAAAACTTATGAACCTATAAAGATAGCTAGTTAGAGTTAAGTTTCCTTTAGCTTATACTTGATGTACAAACACTTGGTTCATTAATGAGAATTACTTTCACATTAGAAAGTTAATATGGTATCAGAGCATTAAGTCTCTCTCTCTCATTCATTTTTTTTTCTCCAGGAAAATCTCTAACATAAGTCTTCACCAGATTTCACCATTTTTGTTTCTTCCGCTTCATCAATTTCTTCGATTCTTCATGAATCCATCACCATCATCTTCTTTTCTACATGATTTGAGCATTGATTTCTCGTTTTCTTGAGCTCAATGAGTGTATCTCACCGCCAAAATCTCTCTCATCTTCTTCGCACATCTCTTTTCCGCCATTAATCTTCTTATAGTTCTTGTTACTATACAGATTTTTCTCGAAATTTTCATCGATTTCTGCAATTGAACCAATTAATTTCAGTATTCTTTGATTTCTTATGGCTACAACGGTTCCTCTTTCGAATCCGGCTACGACACCTCCGGATCTTGGTTCGGCTCGAACATCGATCGATCAATACGATAATCCATACTTCTTGCATAGCTCCGATCATGCTGGTTTGGTCTTAGTTTCAGATCGTCTCTCTTCTGGTGCAGATTTTCACTCTTGGCGTCGTTCGGTTCGTATGGCACTCAATGTGAGGAATAAGCTCGGATTCATTGATGGTACTATTCCTAAACCTTCTGATACTCATCAGGATTATGGTTCTTGATCTCGTTGCAATGATATGGTAGCTACGTAGATTATGAACTCGGTTTCTAAAAAGATTGGTCAAAACTTCTTGTTCATTTCGACGGCTGAAGGAATCTGGAAAAACTTGATATCCAGATTCAAGCAGGATGATGCTCATACGGTTTATGAGATAGAACAAAGGCTAAGTAATATTGAACAGGGAGCTCTAGATGTTAGTGCTTACTACATTGAGTTAGTATTTTTGTGGGAGGAGTATAGAAATTATGTGGAGTTACCTGTGTGTACATGTGGCAAATGTGAATGTAATGCAGAAAAGACATTTAAACACTAATTTTATAAATTACAGTGGAAAAAAGTAGCTCCTTCTATTCAATCTCCTTATGGGGAAAGAAGAAGAAAAAAACTTAATAGAAATTTTGGGTTAGTACCATTATTAACAATAAATAATATGAAAAGAGCTTTTTTTGTCAAAAAAACATATAAAATTATTTATAATTTAAGAAATCAAACTTTTATTACTGTTAAAAATTGGACTTAATACACAAACTTTCTATTATCCCATGAATCAGACAATACTATTCTATTTCCTATGTTTGTATTTCTTTTATTTACTTTGTTTATTGGAGCCATAAGAATTCCTTTCAATCAAGAAGGAATAGACTTGGATATATTATCAAAATTATTCACGCCGTCGATAAACCTTTTGCATAAAAATGCACAAAATTTTGTGGATTGGTATGAATTTTTGAAAAATGCAACATTTTTCAGTCAGTATAGCTTTGTTTGGAATATTTATAGCATACTGTTTATATAAGCCTTTTTATTCATCTTTATTAAATTTAACCTTACTTAATTCATTTCAAAAATGGAGTTCTAAAAGAATTAGATGGAAAAAACTAATAAATTTTGTATATAATTGGTCATATAATCGTGGTTACATAGATGCTTTTTTTTTAAACATCTTTAACTGAAAGTATAAAAATATTAGCAAAACAAACGATTTTTTTTTATAAACAAATCATTGATGGAATTACAAATGGAGTAGGTATTACAAGTTTCTTTGTAGGAGACGTAACAAAATATATAGGTGGAAGTCGCATCTCTTCTTATCTGTTCGTGTATTTGTCCTATGTATTGATTTTTTTAATGATCCTCTTTTATTTTTATTTTGAAAAATTCTAAATTCGAAATGTCTTTATTTACATCTCGATTTCAGAAACTTTTTTATAGTTATAGTATATTCGAACGTGGAATTCATCATTCTTATTAATTTTGTCTTTTCCATTCACTCGGATTTCTTCTGGTTCATCGATTTTGTCCAGATCCTCTAATTTTGATACCAATAAATCGTGATTTATTTTTTCTAAAAATAAAATAAAATAAAAGTTTGAGAAAGTCATTTGTAATAAGATAATAGTCGAGTCTTTCATATGCAAACAGATTTGCAAACCAACATCTAGATTTTTTTTTTGTGAATTCGAATCTAATTAGGTTCTTTCATTTAGGAAAAAGAGGATAAAACTGAGGAAATAGAATAATCCCGATTTAGTATGACTACCAAACAAATTCAATGTTTGAATTGAAAATTCCTTCATACTTCAAGATTTTTTGATCTTTTGAATTGTTGGAAGAATAAAAATCGTGAATTTTTCTAAGACAGTATTAAGAATTTCATCGAAAACTTATAGCTGCTTGCCAAACAAATGCTAAGAGAAGAAAGAAAACATGTATTACGAGAATAACATCTACGATTGGATTCAAAAAGGCATAGGCCTCTGGTAATTTGGCGACTAAAAAAGTACTTGAAAAAGGGCAGAATTAAAACAAATACAGATCAAATTAAATATATTAAGCATAACAAAAATTGGTGTTTTTTGGATAATTTAATTTTGATTAATATATTTTATATAGAAGGAAAAAAATAAAGAAAGATAGTCTAAAAAGACTTTGTTCAACTTACTCAATCAAAAATCTTTTCATTCTCGTAAGAGAATTAAGAAATAATATTTTCATACAATATCTTAATTGAATTCTATGTAATGATCAATAAAGTCAGCTTGATTTGCTAGCTACACGTGTCAAAACTTTAGTACCAATATAATCTATATTTAATTTTGGCTTAAATTGAATTGACAAATAACCAATAGCAATATTACTCTTTTAGTAGTTTCGAATAAAAAGCGAAATGGGACGTAGCCAAGTGGTAAGGCAACGGGTTTTGGTCCCGTTATTCGGAAGTTCGAATCCTTCCGTCCCAGAATCATTACAGAATAAATTTTCTATTGCCTTTGTACACCATCTCTCTTTCTGTTTACAAATATACTATAAAAATAAAATAAAATATTGAAATGAAAAGAAGAATCAACTTATTTTTCATCATTTCAACCGAATTCAAAAAAATCTATTTGCTTTTTTTTTATTTGTATGTGATGCAGGATAAGTAAGGTGAAACCGTTGATTCTAAGAGTTTTAATTCAAAAATATATATAAATATAGATTTTTATTCAAATTTAGATTTTACATATATACAATCGAATATGGGATTCATTTGAATTATGACTGAACTTTTTACACGTAAATTCACTATTCCATTCATAGAGAAAGAAAAAATATAGATTACGATATACTGACTAAACTATGACTATTCATGATTCCATAATTGAATCAATTACACAAACTAGAGGAATGCTATAGGAATGCTATGGTAAAACTTCGTTTAAAATGATGTGGTAGAAAGCAACGTGCGACTTGAATTGAAGGACATGATCTGCTGTGGATTTTTTGATCCGCCACTTATTATATAGGAATCTAGGTGCTCTTGACTCGACATTTTGTGTTCTATTTTACTAGAGTCCTACATCTTTTTTGAATATAAAAACGAGTAGAGGATGGAGCTCGAGGAGAATAGAAAGTTTTTATTCCTTTCGCAAGAGTAAGGATCTAGGGTTAGTGCGAATCAATAAGTTGGAACAACTTGGTAACTCTTTTTATTTTTATATTGAAAAAAGTCCTTTCAAGCAATTTTACAATGGAAAAGGAATTTTTTTTAAAATTGTTAAATTCTTTGAATCAAAAGTCTATCATGCGTGAATCAAGCGTTTGTATGATTCTTTGATAGAAAGAAAAGAAATCATAAACAAAATAAGGGGCTTGTTACTGTCCTTTTTTAATACAACGATTCAAGATCACCGAAGTCATGTCTAAATCCAAAGATTCAAAGTAAGAATAAAGAATCCTGAAACAAAGAATTCCAGTTTTCAATTGTTTGAACAACTAGATCAGAATGAAGAATCAAAATGGATTCTAAAAAATGAGACAAACAAAAAAAGGGTTCGAGACTACTCAATAAAAAGAGTACTTAAGGGTTCTCTGTTGAGATATTTAAGAGTTATTTAACTTGAGTTACGAGAGTACAAATATTACGAATGCTTTTTATGGAAAACAATATTTAGGGTTTGAATACCGGCTAATTTTTTAATGTTTTTATTAATCTATTTAATATTTTAATTTTATACAGAGGGTTAAGTTCTACTCATTGATTGTTTTTTCTCAAGCCGTACGAGGCCAAAGCCTCTTATACGTTTCTAGGGGGAGTATCATTCATATACATCTATCCCAATGAATCGTTTATCGAATCGTTGCAATTGATGTTCGATCCCGAAGAGAAGGAAGAGATATTCGGAAAATGGGTTTCTATGATCCGATAACTAATCAAACTTATTTAAATCTTCCTGCTATTTTCGATTTCCTGAAAAAGACGCTCAACCAACAAGAACAGTTCATAATATTTCAAAGAAGGCAGAGCTTTTTTCGGAATTAAGTCTTAATAAAATGAAATTGAATTAATGAAATATAAAAAAGAGGATGTGAAAGACTCGTATATAGCTTGATATAAAAATTTATCAGCTCTTTTCTTTCCTCCTCTTTTGCTTCCATCATATTTTTTTCTTTATTAGAATTTCGATTTATTATTAGTATTCTTCCTAAGGTACGAATACTAAAAATACCCAGCTAACAACTACTCCATTTTATAATCATAAACAAATTTATGAAAATAATTTTGGATCTATAATAATTCTAATTTTTGTATAAATACAAAATTTTACTGTATAGAAACTAATACTATTTATAGTATAGAAAGAAATATATGAATTCTGAATAAAATTAATATATATATATATATATTAATATATTTTTCTAAATATATATTATTATATGAATATGAATAAGTTCTTCATTATTCATAAAAAATTTTAAAGGCCACAAAAATGGGTCTAAATAAGTATAAAAAGATTGGAGATTCCCCTACCTGGATTAGTTTTCATTCATTGTATGAACTAACAAACCAAGGGGTTAAGCTTTTTTATTTCTTTTTTCTATTCTTTTCGCTATATTAAAAATTCACAATCATATTGACAATAGTGTATTGACCAAATATAATTTTCTCATAGAGAAATAGATCTATTTATCCCTAACGCACACATGACTGGATTTTTTTTCTTTATTATGGTTGTATCTACATATTTGCAGTACTTTCTTTGTTTGTTTTTTTGGGGTTGCCAACTCAACGGTAGAGTACAAGGCTTTTAAGTGCGACTAGCATCTTTTACACATTTGTATGAAGAAAAGTTTTCTTCCAGATCTGCGGTAGAGTTTGCAAGACCACGATTGATCTTGAAAGGAATGAATGGAAAAAATAGCATGTCGTATGAAGGGAGAATTCATATAATTTTTTTTTGCTTTCCTGATCGGACAACCTTGTTTTCGGTGTCGAAAGGGGGGGGGGGAGTTCCAATTTGGATCGAGTGAATAAATATAAATGGATGGAAAAAAACCAATTTTACTGATTCCAGAAAAAAAAGAAACGAGCTTCCATTCGTAATTTGTTTAATTACCCGATCTAATTAAATGTTAAAAATAGATTAGTGCCTAATACGGGTATGGGAAGGAATTTTTTTCTAGCGTGTT